>JAOTQH010059371.1:0-17151 GCA_025631255.1 Cornus kousa | reverse complement strand
ATTCCATTCCTACACATTTCATATTTACAACCAAACAAAAGAATAAGAATGACCATTCCATTCCATTCCCATTCTCAATCCATTCCCACTTGCATTCCATTTCATTCTTGCACACCAAACGTAACATAAGAGGAAAGAAAGCAAAAATAGTTTCTTACTCATGAAATAACCTAACTTTTTCTCAAAATCACGAGACATTGATAAAAACACAAAACTTTATTACTTTACATTTAAAAATAAATATTTATTTATATTTTTTTCTTTCTATGTATTAGTTTCCGTTTAAACACCCATCTGAAAAGAGTGATGAAACTATCATAGCTACAACTAAAAATATAAATAAATATCTTTTATTTCTTATATAAATAAATAAATTTTATTTCTTAAATTTTAACGGGCCATGTGATAGACTTTGTAGGTGTTATAAGTGTGAACTTGTTCAATATTAAATCTGGATTGAAAGTGAATTCAGTACAAATAAGTGGGTTATTGGGTATGTAACACTACTTTTTTAGTGAATAGTCCAGACACACCTGTGACCTGATGACAACAGTCACAACACTGCCCCATAACTTAAATTATATTACCAAAAGAAACCAAGTCCATATTAGCAAAATTCCATACACAGGAGCTCACTCCCGCGCTTTCAAGAGGTTGAAAAGCAGGGGAAATGGAGCCGTGGGAAGCATTGGACATTGACGATTCTGACCTCCCCTCTCTCCTCCGTCCTTGCAAGCGTCAAAACCAATCCCTCAATCAAACCAATCACAATCACACTTCTCACTCTCAATCAGTTATCCAACCCTGTTCTCGCTCTCAACCCACTCCCAAAACCCAATCTCAAACCCTAGACTCTCAGCATTCTCTCCCCCACTTCGACCTCCCGCCGTCTCCGCCACCCACCACCTCCCGTCGCATCATTCCCGGGCCCGCCGGCGCTGTTCAGGCCGCCATGCTCCGTAAGACCCATGACAATCAGAACCGCGGCGGGGAAGATCCTCCGATCCCTACCCAGGAATACATAAGGAGGGCGGTGGAAGAGGGAAATGAGGATGATGATGATTTCAAGTGCAATCCGTGGCTTTGCGCTCTTGAATTTCTTCGTCGTGATGGTATCAATGCTTTTTCATTTTGAGTATTATACATATTGTTTTGGAATTTCTATTGTTGATTAATTTTCTTTTCTTCTTTATTTTTGGGGAAAAGTAGATGGTGTCCTTCCTATTACACCTCTGAGCTCTATCAAGAAATGCCTAGACATTTCTAGGGTTGATCAGGTAATTTGAATGGTGAATTTGATATGTATTTGTGTGCACCATATGAGTGTGTGTGTTTTTTTTAATGGTTGGTGTATTGTTAGGTTGTTGCTGTTATCAAGTCCTGTACATCAAATGGTCTTGGTGATCTTATAATAACCCTGAAGGTATAACTATGATGATATGGACAATACTATAGTGGATATTTGGTTATAATTGTGATTAATTTGGTTAAATTTATGTTTTAGGATCCTACGGGAACAATTGGGGCCAGCATTCATCGCAAAGTTCTTACAGAGGGTGAGTTCGGAAAGGACATATCCGTTGGCTCGGTTTTGATACTACAGAAGGTCTCTTTTCATTCCTCTACGGATTACTAAAATATTACAATCTAATGCTTTAGGTGTCTGCTTGTGATTGGTACCATATACATGTTCTAGTTCATATTTAGATCTCAAATTGATGTTTATGACATTGTTTCCTACATTTGATGATTAATAATAACATGGTACTTTCAGGTTGCTGTTTTTGTTCCTTCACGGTCAGCACATTATCTCAACATAACAAAGGGGAACATGGTCAAGGTGCATATTTTCCCCAATATTATGATTAGAGATTTCTGGTATGTCGATGCATTCTAATCCAGACTGCCTTGGACATTTAAGCATTTGATTTATAACCACGTTTATGAGAAAAAACTGTTTCATTATTTCTTAGTGGTTGATATATATATATATATATATATATATATATATATTTGTTTCTATGTTATTAACCTTATGCTAATCGAGATGATAAAAAGTACATATAAGGGAGAATGAAGAATAAATAACACAAAAGCATACACATGGTTTGGTCACCACGGCCTATGTCCAATGCACACAAAGCCCAAAAGTTTACATCTCTTTAATTAAATTATCTCTTACTTTCATTCTTTTCCCCCCTAAACTCTTACTTCTATTTTCATGATCACCGATATAATAATGTGTGAAAGAATACAAGCATTTGATTAGTATGAAAATATATACTTAATTAATGGAGGATTCTTAAAATTAAGGTCATGAATGGCTCATCTCAATAATCAATTAAACCCTTGAATAGTTCCATTGGTCGAGAGAACACCCCCATGCTCTCATGTTGGTGATTGGAAATTTTAATTGAAGTGTCCATCTTGAACTTGAAAAGAAATTTATTGATATTATCTTTTGCCAAACCCCAAACACCACTGTCATGAAATAAAGTCTGCTCTGGTGAAGAATATGATCTCAATACATAATTGGGAAAGGTGGCCTAAAACCAATAAATGTACATTTTAGCACAAGCTCCATGAGAATGAGATGGCATCATGGCAACAAATAAAATTTGATAGAGACGCCTCTGCCTAAATGATAAATTCGTCAAAAAATGCACTAATTTCATGATGTCAGTATAACAATCATATATCAACACTCTCGGCCATAAGCTATGTGTCTGGAGCAAGAGAAATAAAAAAAAAAAAACCACAAAATGACACCAACATGAAAAATAATGGCAAGAAAATTTTCAAATATTTGCCTTAATTCTTGGAATAAATTGGAGCTCAATCAATATGAAACTGTTTGGAGCAACAAAAAAATAAATAAAAATGAAATGAAACCAATGTGCAAAATAATGGCGAGAAAATTTTCAAATATTTTCCTTAATTTTTGGAATAAAAATAATATGAAACTAGCAGAAGAAAAAATTATGACATGATTTTATTATCCCCTCATATACCATGATATCAACATCTTCTCTAAAAGCTTAAGTTTTGTATAAGTTGGATTTGACTTTGTATAAGAGGGGGTCAATCGGTCCTAAATCTAAATCTCATCAACACCTTGATAAGTATGTTTAATGACATGTTTGACACCTCATGGTCAGAATTTTGGTCACACTTGAATGGCATATGATTACTTAGTTACATCCTCTCTTACATGTTAAGCTTTTAGAGCAGATGGATGTGAAGACCAGAGTACCTAAAAATATGACTTCAATTGTTGCCATACGTTGAACTTCAAGTTTAGGTCGAATTTTGGTAACTAAGCAAGCATAATTGATTTGTTTAGGCTTAATAGGAAAGACTTGAGTATCATTGAAAGTCCAAACAGTGGTTCTAGTTCTGTAAAATATTGAAACTTCTAACTTGAGCTAAATCTGTTGTGTTGAACACCTTTCCCCATTTAGTATGGTTATCAATGTTTCAGAGTTGCTACACTATTTCTTGGTTAAGTTTAATTCATATTGGCGCTGGTTGACTCCTGAATTATGCAAAAGTTTATTGTTGATCTAAAAGGTCATCTCAAGGTGGAAGTTCAGCGGAGCTCCATTCAAGGTGACGAGAGAGGCCATTCAAAGTATCAATAGGGGAGAAAGATCAAATTGTCTTTTTTTTTTTTTGCCCTTTTGAATTGGCCTACAATGTTCTTGGCAAGCATTAACTTTGTAGGTTTATACCACCATAATGTAATTCATATGCACAGAGAACCTACTAGCCATTCAATATCCACCCAAATATCCAATTAGATGACTATCACCCTGTCATCCTTTGGCTGCCTCCTTGGACCACACCCTTTATGTTTTGCATAGGTCATACTTGACCCAGCCAGGTCAGGCCATCCTTTGGTTCACGTAATAATAAGAGGACAAGATGCAAAATACAATATTTTTCCTGAAAAACTCGAAATATTTGGGAAACTACAAGCAATCATATTCACAGATGTCCAATTTTGTGATTGCAGGTAGCAGTTTATTGTAACTTTTTCCAGAAATGCTCTGAATAACCACTTTGCTGTTTCTGATATAAATTGTGATTTGTATCATAGGTAATCTGTAAGGACACTGGACCTCTTTTGAAACAAAGTCATCCTGCATTGGCAGTCAAACATGGTGTTCCTGGTAATGGTGGGTCACCGATCTCTTTTCTCAATTACCATGCATTTTAGACAAGTCAAGTTTTAGTATGGCAATCCCTCTAAAGCAAAAATTGTCATGCACTAGTCCCGTGTGTGGCTTCTCATGCAATTAGATTTCAAGACACACTTCAATTCAAATATTGCATTGTTGAAAATGAATATATTGGTTTATCCTGTTGCTGATATCCTTTTGCATCATCAGAATGCAGGGGACAAACAGGGATGCCACAGAATGCATTTTCTGTGGAGCTGGAAACAACTGTCGTGGATGAGGTCAGCCAATATACTAATTTGAGAGGGAGAACACAAATTGATAAACAAATGGAAAAAGAAAATCCATTTTCAGAAAGCAGCCGCTGCAATGGTGGAAGTAATAGAAACCATAATGTATCCGTTGGGAAGGAGCCCATGTCAATGAGACAAGATGTAGCCAAAAATATCATAGAAAAGACATCCAGAAAAGATGTCAATCCTAATAACCAAGTGACTTTGAATGACTTTGGCAAACAGCTGAAAGGAGATGACGGATCGAGCAGCATTCAACCCAACAGTGTGGTAGTAAACTTGGTTGAGAACCATAATGATCTAGATAGTCAGAGAATAAATGGAGTTCAGAAGGAAAGACAACCACCAATGCCGAAAGCTGAGCTCCCACTGTGGACAGATGAGCAGTTACATGAACTTTTTGCCACTGATTTTGAAGATGATGGCTCTCTATTCTGATATGGCATTTAGTTGATTGTTTTCTTTATATGGTAAAAATGATCCACGGCAAAAAATTATACAGTGTAGTTCTGTTTTGACGTGTAAGCTTGTATAGACAGGTTGTTATGCTTGGCAAAACTGAAATATACAGGTCTCTAGTGCACAAGAGAGATCAATGAACTTAAAGAAAATGGTTGATTTTTGGTGAGTCCTTATTTGCTTTAACAAAATGACTTTTTATGATGGGTAGAATGCATCAATCAATGTTCACAGGAATTTCGCAGAATTTGATAGAGCAAAGGAGCGTATTAAGTTCACATGTTATTTGAGTACCACTTTCTCCTGCAAAATTACTGTATGCCCTCATGTATATTTTATAATTCGATTTTTCTTTTTGTCAAAATAGTCTCCATTATTATTACTGCATAATCTTTTAGTTCAATTTTTCACATCGAAATGAGGGCTAAGGTTGGGTTACAAACTTACAAAGTAACCAAAAAGATTATTTTCTTTCTTTCTTTTTGGTATGAAATGGGTGATTTGACAAGATATTTTTGTGTGTATAAGGAGCTCAAAATTAATGCAATATCTATTCTCTAATTCGTGAAGAGGAATTTAACCTTCCTAAAACACACAAACACAAACGCACGATGACTCACCTGGAGACTTGGAGCCAGATGAGCCACTAGAGGGAACTGATTCCCCTTGTACCTTTATCTGTCAAAATCAATCACCAATCTTGTGCTCAGGAAGGTTCCACGTTGCCAAATAAAATAATAATATTAATAAATGTGCTAATTGGAACTTAAGACGTTATAAATATACAATTTATTTAACAAGTATTTACATCCTTCTGTGTACACAATTGCTACAAAATTCAAGGATTGTTTAAATTTTTTGTAGCGTAAAAATCAATAATGTTAATGTTTGTGTAAAATTAGTATCTGAAAAAAAAAAAAAAAAAAAACCCTTAAATTTTGAATTAAATTTGATTCAATGTTAATTCTAAAAGGTGACCAAGGCAGAGCATAAAAGTGGCATGCCTTGAAGGGTTGGGTCAACATTTACGAATGTGTCGCCTTAGAAGGGTTGGGTCAACATTTAGCTTGGCCAAGCCAAGGAAGAATAAAAGTCGGGCCCTAAAACCCTCCGGTCCGGTGTGTATAGTTTTCTTAATCGACATAAACCCTTCCAAGCTCGAGGTAATTCCAGCAACACGGCACGCCATTTAGAGAGAGAAACAGAGATCTGAACAATTCCTTCATTTATTTAATATCATACCATGAGAAGAGCTTCGACTCTCGCTTCCTCCGCTTTCTCCCGAGCTCTCCTCCCATGCCACGACGGTTGTGCGGCCGTCCAACACAGGCTCATCCAGGCGGCGTTGTACGGAACCGCCTCTTCTTCCGCCCGGAGGCAGTGGTTCTCTAAGACCGGCAGCTCGGCCAAACTCGCGTCTCTCGGACTCGCTGGAGCTCTTGTCTCCCTCGCTGGAGCCACCTCATTCTTCCAGGAGGCGTACGCCAAAGAGCCTCCCTCCCCAGAGCTCATCCCCAAGGACGTTGTTCTCTATCAGTATGAAGCTTGCCCTTTCTGTAACAAAGTTAAAGGTAAATTTTATTGATTTTTTTTGGATAACTAAAATTTTATTACTGAAAAAAGAAATGATGTACAAGGAATTTCAGAACATGCTATAGGATAAAGGGATTTCATTTTTCTTCTTGTTGCTGATCTATTTTCTTTTCTTATTTCCTTTTTTTTTTTTTTTTCTTTTTTGGCCTGCACGCAGACATTTTTCGTATTAATAAAAGCTCTTGTTGAATTATATAAAATGTAGTTTTTGTTTTTTTTTAATGATATGTCTTGCCCTTTTTTAAAAAAAAAGAAAAAAAATTAAGGAGAATTGTATAAACGTGTGCCTTTTACATTCAAGTGAAACATTGTTTCAGTTGATTAGTGAGACAGTTGTAACATAAGAATTGTGCAAGTATTTGAGTGGATGCTTTTATTACTTTCAAATTAAGTTAATGTTATATCTGTTTATTTTAATTAGGAGCAATGATTAATTTTAATTATTTTACTGTTTATATATATATAGATAGATTTTTCAGAGGTTGTAGATATGCACTCTAGCTTGGATGCATTTTTTGATTTCCATGAAAGGAAAATGAGAAACTTAACAAATGAATTTTCTTGGCCAAATCCATGTCTATTTGAATCCATTGGTTAAAAAAACTGTCTGATGCAACATTGATACATTGATAAGACCAGGATAAAGAAAGGAACCTATATTTTTTAAAAAATTCTATCATCTACTAGAAAACAAATAGGTCGGTATACTTTTTGGATCCAAATTGATATGGGGAATTGTCTGCCTGATTCGGTTGTCAATAGGGTTTGCTTTTGTGTTTGGCTCCTAAAATGCCCACCCAAATTGAGCTAAATTAGTTTCTGTAATTTATTATCAATTTGGAAATTTGAAATACTACTTTATGGTAAATTTTGTTTTTATCATTTGATTTCAAAGATAAAGATGTTGGAAGTTGAACTTTGGCCCAACAACAAATGTGTTGGACTAGGTTTGAATTTTTAATTTGATTTAAACTTGACTTTACTAACCCATTACTAGACCTAATAAGAATCTGTCAACATTTGAACCTATTATGAATTGAATTTTGACTTGAGTTTTGCCCATATGGTTAGATATGCACATGTATCTGTGGATGTGTAGCATACTCCACAAATTTGAGGGAAACAAGAGAAGAATGGCCTGACTAATGGTTCAGGTCTATACATTTAAGCAAGTTTTACATTATTTACATTTGGGACGGAACATTTCAGTTTTATGTTTTAGGTTATCATTAGGATAATATATGTGCGGGTGTGTCTGTGTATCGATAAGCAAGTATGCTCACATGCACATGGCCCACTGGGGCTGGAGCCCTCAACCTCCCCTTTAAGGAAGGTGGAGGAAATACTGCTCAAGCCAATGCATTGGTATCATTAGGATAATAATTGCAATAAGAGTCTAGACTGTCTAGTGAACATATACAAAAAAATATTGATGGTGTTAATATATGAATAGAGGATACTTGGATGTCCTTCTATTGGAAAGGATAAGAAAACTATGGTTTAAAATTCAATATGTTGAATATATATATATATATATAAATTGACCAAATCAAAATTTGTACTGAGATACCTGAAACTTGCGAGTTGGATTTTTTATTTTTGGTTTGGAAAAGGGGGTGGGGGGCTCACTTTTCCAATTCTTGTTGGAAAATGGGCTGAAATGAATAAAATCAATAAATAAACTTCTTATCTAATGAACTTAATGTATGAAGTTTTGTATACAAGTGATAGAGGGAAGATAAAGAAAATACATTGGACTATAAATTCATTGTTGTTCTTCAAACCCACCAAATAGTAGTTCCCTTCGCTCGTGTAAAATAGTCTTGAATGTGGATCCAAGCTACTATCAATGCGACTTTCAAAATAATGGGTTGGGGCCCTTTTGGTTTTGCTTTATAATACAATAAGCAATTTTTTATGCAGAATTGTCAAAAGGGTGTTGTCTCTGGAAGATCGAATAGTGTTTTTGGTAATGTGGTATGGGAAAACAGATTTTATATATACTCTTTTTTCAGAAATAAACTCTTTCTATATATTTTCTTACTTCTACTTGCAAAAAGTGTCAATTTCTAATTTCAACTAAAAGTGCTACTATATCTACAACTAAAAAGAGTTTTTTTTCTTTTTTTTCCCAAACACATCTAAAAGAGAAATTTGAAATTAGAAGCACTTTAGTCTCTCCAACAGCAATGCCAAACAGATACTTGCTATTATGGTTATTGGGTTAGATTAAAAAAATATATATTACTCAATATGTTCCACAATGATTGAGAGTGCTGGGAGAGACCAATCATTTGGCATTATTTGCATAAATTGGAGTTGAACCCATGTACTCAAGCTTGACAACCCAAGTTTGTACCACCAAATCACCTAAAGATGACGGCTATTGATTTATTTTTGAATGTATTATCTTTTATTATGATATATTTGCAGTTGGTTTGCTAAACATTTAGATTTGTCAACAAGCCAGTGGGTAACTAAGTTAGATTATATTTTTACATGGATTCTTCCTTTCCTTTGCATACCCGTGTTGACAAGAATGAAAATATGGGTATCAGATATGTGTCCAACACATGTACTCATATCGGACACCATGAATCCCCAAATGCTATAATGGAAGAAGAAGAAAAAGTTTCCAAATTGTGAGATTGAGGGAAACCTCATATTTTCACCACATTCTATTTGAGTTAAATTCAACAATCACATCATTCATTAGAATATGTGTAGCATGTATTGCACATGCAGAGAATGTTTCCTTGTACCCATAGCCAATTTGTTGGACGCATTTCTTCGTATCCTAAGATCTGAGATCTAACTGACACTTAAACACACATCTGCACTCGATAATTGTGTTCAACTCCTGGGAGCCCTAAGTTTTTTCAATTCCGGTGTTTTAGGGTGATTGCAAGTAACCGAAAGGATTAGTCCTTCCTCAGGGGTGGCACCTTCTGTTATCAAAAGGGGAAAAACTAAAGATTTTTCAACAAGTTATGCAACTAACTTGCTTGCTTGCCTGCCATCACATATTCAAATGGTCCAAACATAAATCCATGCTAGATGAAGTTGTACCTTCTTTTCTTGCATATGGGCAAAAAAATGCTGCGACTTGAAATTGTCTTCGAAGCCAATAAAAAAGCGCAGTTTATAAAATTCATATTGCCTGGTTTTTCCAGCAAGCAAACATAGACTTGGGTTTTTTTGTCGCACTTAAAGTTGTTGATAATAAAATATTTAACAACAACATCTATGTAAAGATCTGTTGATCTTGATGGATTTTGCGGTGAAGCATAGGGTAATGTCCCGTCTCCTTTGATGGATTGAATACATTTATGTAATTATATGTATGCTCTCCATTTAGACAAACAGAACCATTGTAATTGAAATAGTGATGAGCATTTGGTTGTATAACATGTTAATTTTGTTAGTTCTTCTTTATTTTTTATGTATTTTTATCTCATTTGGTTTGATATCTTGATATTATTGATATAATCTGGGTAATTTGGCACAAGAGATTGATCCATGGGCAAGTTTAAGAGGTCATTATTATGCTATTGCTACTTCACTTGTTATGCTGTTTTTGTTAAGTAGTCTTTTCTTGCCATCTCAGCATTTTTGGACTATTATGATATACCGTACAAAGTTGTTGAGGTCAACCCAATTAGTAAAAAGGAAATCAAATGGTCTGATTACAAGAAGGTGCCAATATTGATGGTTGATGGTGAGCAGCTGGTCGATTCATCAGGTTCTTACGATCACCATTCTAATTAATTTTTTTTTTCTGTTTCTATCTTTTTCTATATTTTTCTTAATATGATATATATAACAGTAATTCTAAGATGCTGCATGATGTGGAGCAGGATTTGATTTTGTTCTCAGTTAGTAAGATCAATGCAATTAACTAAATTAGCATGTCGACTTTTTGCAGCTATTATTGATAAGTTGGGCAGCAGGATTCTTCCTGAGAAATCTATTGATTCAGTCCCAGATGATAATGAAGAGAAAAAGTGGCGCCAGTATGTTTTTTTAATTTCCTTTGTACCTAATGTTCAATTTTCAGACTCTGATATTTTACCAAAAGATCATTCTTCTTAGCAGTTGATCTAGTTCGCAACAAATGATTACTTAAAAATCTGAGAGGGGTGCGGAATTTCTTTTACCTCGATAGTTTAACTAAACTTTTTGTAGTTCAGTTTGCATATGCTCCCACATGTTAGCTGCTAACCGTTCAATACTTCAATGGATTTTGGATTGCTGCAATTGGACCATTTTTTTTCTTTAGAAAATTAACTTGGACCTTGGCATTGAAAGTTAGTATGCTTTTTCATGTTGCTAGATGAATAACAATCTTAAAAAGTTTTAAGTAGTGAGCTGTAGGTAGTTGGTAAAAGATTTTAAAAATTTGGGGAGAGTATTATACTTCAAAGAGCAAAAATGATTTCAACTCCATCAATAAAATATGCATTACCATTTATATCTCATCTATGCGGGGTGCTGGAAGAGGAAAACTGGAGACGGGCCTCAGCTTTAGCATAATTTTACACAGAATGGTTAAGTTTTTACTATTGCACCAGGCAATAACCCCTATTTCAACTTTATCAATATGATTAAATAATTTTTATTGGCAACACAGTTAAAGATTTATTGATATGTGATTTTATATGTAAGAACTAGATAAGACACATGCTTTATGAAGAAATGATGCTACATGTTACCGTTATTCATTTGGCAAATTCAATATTTTTACAGTTATTAACTAAGACTGTTGTAGTGAAACACTATGGCATCATTGACAGTAAAATAAATGAATACTCAAATACATGCATACAAAAACGTTTCTGTGGTGTACATCTTGTTAGTGGTATGGGTATCTGCAATTTATGGAACCACCTGTAGGTTTATAATCTAAAAAGGAGAAAAAAGGTATTTGGCCTAATAAGTACATGAGATTTTGAGAAGAGTGTTGGGTTTTAAAAAAGGAAACAAGAACAGCGAATTGGATGTTAAGATGGATGGTAGGAAGTGTGAGGGAGAAATTCGTAGTGATGTCTGTAAGTGATAAAATAGGATAAGTATATTTAAGTGGTATGAACATATACCAAAGATGCACCAGTAAGAAGAGGAAGATTAATTTGTATAAAGGGTAAGAGAGAGGGTGGCTGAAATTAACATGAGAAAGTTAAATATTATAGGAGAGATGGCTTGTAATAGAAAATAATGGAAAAAGAGAATTCATGTGGCCAACCCTATTCATATGGGATCAAGGCAATGATGAGGAAAAAATAGATGAGATTTTGATTAGGCTAGGATTTGAGAAATAAATAGTCAGAATCTCAGTGTTGTAGGGCAATATCATATGCTTAGATTCTAACTCTGTCAGGAATTTTTATGGCCATTTATTAATATCATTTACTCTATTATGTTCAGTGTTATCGTTGATATTAAGACTGCTGTAATATTTTACTGGAATCGAGTTTCTGAAACATTCATTGGTTTATGATTTATGTTCTCGTGATACAGGTGGGTTGATAATCATTTGGTGCATATGTTATCACCAAACATCTACCGAAATACTTCTGAGGCCCTGGAATCCTTTGATTATATCACCAGCAACGGTAAGATATATGTGGATCTTACACTTGTATATGATAAGCATTGGTGTAAATCTTATCACCAAGCCACTACGGAAATATAGTTCCAAGGTTTTAGAGTTCATGTGGATTTATATATAAACATGTATTCTAAGAGTTATTTTCAGTAAGTTTCTTCTCTTAATCTAGATAGAGCAAGACACAGAGACATTTGTTAATTTTCCTTTTGCCTTTTTCATTTTGTTGATTTCAGTATCTGACACTATAAGTAATGTCTTGAGATTCAAGTTTTGAGCTTCTTCTTGCAACTTGACTCTGGAGAAGCAAGAAACATTTTTCGTGTATCATTTCATCTGTTGAAATCTGTATTTGGTGCACCTTTCTAATGCCTTGATATGCAATTCACACTATCTTGGAGAATATTACTCATTGTCGCCTTCCTTGTTCATGTATTATGTGTTTCTTGCATATATTTGAATTTTATTGTGTATATATTGTATAATGTTATCCTTCAGTTGTGAGATCTACTTCAGGTTAAATTTTGGTACGAGTCTTGATTCTCATTTTACCTTCTGAACTTGTAGGTAATTTCGGCTTCACAGAAAAACTTACAGTGAAATATGCTGGGGCTGCAGCTATGTATTTTGTGTCAAAGAACTTGAAAAAGAAATACAACATTACTGATGAACGTGCAGCCTTGTATGAAGCTGCAGAAACCTGGGTGGATGCACTAAATGGGCGGGAGTTTCTTGGTTTGTCCTCTTGATATCATCTTGCCACTTGGATATTTCATAAGTACGGCATACACAGCTGGCAATGCACACTAACACACACAGTGATGGGCCTGATGGCAAAATGTCTGCATCATCTATGGTTTTGTTGTTCGCTATGAACTTATATATTGTCCTCGGCTGTTGCATCAACTAATTCTGTCAAATCCCTACAACCATCATAATGATTTTACTTATTGAATTCATATGGTTCACTCAAATCACCACAGCCCTAAACTGTTTAATGATTTAGTGAGCCACAACGGTATTTTAAGTCCACGTAAAAAAATATTATTGAACTACCAAAGCTAGACTTCTTCCTGGTCCATGAGGTGAATGTAATAAGTATGAATTACAAATTTTGAATGTATAGAAATACAACATTATAAAATGTACGTAGATTATGAATGATATTAATGAAAGATTAAAGGGGAAAAAATGAATCTATTAAACTTGAACGGAATACTGCACGTAGGTTTATCTTTGATAACTTTCGTTTGCCTTCTTAATGTGATTGTGACCTCATAGTTACAGTTAGACCAACAGAAAACCCATCTTACAAATTTTTGGGGGGTTTAAAAGGGAGATTTGATTATTAAATTGTACTGTAAATTGGATTATAAACATTTAGGACAATTCTTGAATAAATCGTTCAGTTCTTTATATTTTCTGTAAATTTTTGTGGAGAACAAAACCCAATTATTTCTTTCATTCAATAATTAATTATTCTTCACGAATATTACAGAGATTTGAGCCCCCAAATTTCCGAAATCAGCTAGCAGTAGTGATCTTTTAATAATTTATATTAGGGCAAATTACACTTACCTTCCTTGAGGTTTGTCATAATTAGAGTGACCTCCCCTTTAATTTGAAAAATAACATTGACCTCCTGTTTGAGTAGCTTCCATTACTTGCCATTAACTGAACTTGTAAATTTACGATTTTGACCCTAATTTGTTTTAATATTTTTTTAATGAAAAATTAACATAAAGAAGAAAGACGATTGTGCTACCTTTAGTTTCTTATTTTCTTTTCTATGCCCATCTACTCTCTCTCTGCAATTCTCTCTTCCCAGGTTCTAAATCTCTCTAAACAGTAGATAAACATTTGGTAGTCCTAACTATCCAGAAATCAGAGCCCTCACACCAACATGACCACTTTGATGGTGTTCAAACAATTTACCAGGCTTCTCTAATTTGGGACATGAGAGAAATAAACTAAGGGATCTCTGTGTGAAAATATCCCCCATGATCTGGTTTGGACCGCTGCTCAATAACATTGCAACCTTTGAAACTTGTGGTGAAGTGCCAATCGACGTGGAGAATCAAGCTTCCCTTAGCTGAAGATACTCTCATCACCAAGCACCACATCTGCCGGAAACTCCCTATCAATAGTTGACGGTGAAGATCAACGTGTGTTTACGGCTATGTACAGATTAGGACAAGGATTTCCAGCACACACACACACACACACACAGAGGTGTGAAAAAACTTTAGGGTTTGTGAAAAGTACTTCAATCTTGGCTTGTGTGTCATGCAAAGGGGAGCTTTATGCTACGCTCGGTAGGAAGGAAGGAAGGAAGGAAGGAACAAACTAATCTAATGGATATAGATTTCACGGATGAGTCCATAAACCACATAAGATCCCCCTCGCTCTATCAATTACAGAAGCTCTCAAAGAAATATTGAACTAATTGCCATTTGTGTATGTCATGGTGTGGACACTTCCTAAGTACCTCATTGAAGCGTTCACATACATCTTGAAATGTTTCCCCATCCCCATGTGAAAACTCTCTAATAGAAGTTCTTATAGCATTGGTCTTAGAAACCGGGTAGTACTTCTTCAAAAACTCTTATTGCATTTCTACCCAATAAGTGATTGAATAAGGCCTAAGATTGTTAAACTAATATTTTACCTTGTCCTTTAGGGTAAATGGAAAAAAATTTAGCCTTAAGACCTCTTCCGGCATGTCCGAATAACTAACGGTGGAACAAACTTTAAGAAACTCATCCAAATGCTTGTAGGGTTCCTCATTAGGAAGTCCTTGATAGTTAGGAAGCATTTGAATGGTTTGTGGCTTGATTTTATAATGGTGTGCTCTAAATGATGGCAATTGAATGCATGTGGGTGCATTATACTCATTAGGCATATAGTGATCTCTCAAAGCAAGAGGAGGATTTGCAATTTGAGGTGCAACATGGGCACCTTAATTTTGATTTCCTTGAATGATAGGAGGTTGTGGAGCATACATTGGCCTTGGCATTCCTAATGGAACTTGGTCTTGTTGTTGTGGTTGGTGAATGAATGGCCTAGGCATGCCTAATGGAACTTGCATGTTTTCATTATGCATATTGGGATGGAGGATACCTTGTAGGTCTATGTGACCAAGGTTCTCTATATGGTCTTCATTATGCACTTCCATTGATGAAATGGATTGATTGGAACTTGAACTTCCTCTTCCCCTAAGGTTTTGAACTACGGATTCAAGATGTAAGTCCAAAGGGACAAGAGTTGGTCTCAATGATCTACGACCATGCATGCACAATGCAAAACACAACAAGCAATTATGATAAACACTTCACTTGCACAACAAATCAATTAAACTTCCTCCATAAACAAAAATCCCATACTCTCATGCTTTGAAACAATATGCAAAGAACAATGAAATGCCTCCACGTGGGCTCACGATTTATCTATGACTTGAAAGATAAGCCTCCACGCGAGTTGACGATTTAACTAAGGAATTGGGTAAAGAAAGTCTCACAAAGGTCCTTTACCACTTCAACTCCAAATTTTTAGCCTTTAGCTTAGCAATTTTTTTTTTTTTCCTTAATGATTTTAGCCTTTTTCCTTGCTTTGCTTAGCTATTCAGCTTGAATGCTCCTTTGCTTGAATTCCTAGCTCAATGCACTTAGTCAAACAAGAACAACACAATGAGTAATCAAAAGAAAAATAAAAACAAAGTAAAGACACGATCAAAGGAGTACTAATTCCTAATTGATTCCACAAATACGATGTTGCCTAATTCAATCCTCGATAACGGCACCAAAAACTTGGTGGTTCACGGGGTGCCGTCGTCCTCTACCACTTAGTTTGAAAGAGTGTGCATTAAGGTGATACCCAAGCTTTACATTTATAAAAGCCACTACTACCTCCACTAAAAATATAGTTAGGGCAAGTAGGGATTGTCCCAATGGATTGGTGGGTGTATTGAATTTGCGGAATCACAATTAGGATTAGCAGGTCGAGTGATCTAACGAATGGTTAGTTGGTTGGATGAAACTAGAGAGCCATTTAATCCTTTCATTAAGCTCACAATCCAGACACATTATAAGGTTAGAAACATGTGCTACTTGCATTCAAAAGTATGAAACATCAAACAACAAGTATGGATTGTCTTCCCATCTATGAAACTAAGGCAACTACACTACAACTAAGCTACTAATATTAAATTAGACTAATTAAACTATGGGAGAGGCACAATCCATCAAGGAATAAGTATAAACCATCAAGCAAATAACAAGAGCATTCCATTAAGCACTTTTGTTTTGACATTCTCTAGATTCATAACATCAATTTACATAGACATGCATCAACAACATAAAATCTAGAGACAAGCATGTGAACATCTATTCCAGCATACATAGACATATGGATAGAATGGAATGATCAATTCGAAGCATTAAACTATGTAAATCGTTGAATAAACAAGATCTATATAAATATAAATGTCAAAACATGTATTACTACACAAATCCCTCAATAATACACAAATCAAGATGTATAAAGCATGCTTAGGACTAACTCCAGCCCCAAGAGGTTGTCTAGCCACTCATGGATGTGCTCCTTCAACCCTTAAGGGCAAGCTCCATGGAAGAAATCTACTCCTTGGTTGATGAAGAACTCCAAGCTTGTGTCTCTAGCCTCCTCTCCTCCTTTGCGTCCTCACTAAGAATTCTCTAAAAAATTTCTCCCTATGGTTGTGTGTGAATCCCTTCTCAAAAGTTGCTTAAATCCTCTTAAAAGGTAGGTTATGTGACACCCAAAATAAGCTGGGGTCGTACAAAAAATATTCCCTAATTATGGATAAAGGACAACTTTTGTGAGTTGGCAATTTAACTTTTTTGCACTGGAGGAATTTCGATCGATCGAACCTTGGACTTGGATCGATCAAACATGGCTGAGATCTATCGAACTGAGGTTAAAATTGTAATGACCCAGTCATTTCCTTCCTTTTCCGTTTTCCTCAGATTTTACGGGTGAAATT
>JAOTQH010059265.1:0-17151 GCA_025631255.1 Cornus kousa | reverse complement strand
AGATAAATATTAAATAAAACTTGCAATTCTTATTCAAATGATTCCAATTTAATATATGTTAACAAGTATACCAAGGCATAAATTACTAGCATGCCACACTTTAATTCCAAGTTGTATATCACCATGAGGATTAAATCTCAAACAATGAAATTAATTAAATGAAAGGTCTCAAAACCTAATCAAATATTCTAGATTTAATATATGTGAAACTATATGGCATGTATATCAAGAATATCAAGTTGGAATTCAAATGGAGTGAATAGTGCACTTGGAATAAATTAATTAAATATTACTAGATTTCAAAATAACTCTGATTAATCTCAAATTTATCTATGTTGAAGAGTGAATTAAAGTCTAACATAATATGCTAACACATACTGATTTCAAGCTAGATAAGGCTACGTGAATTAAATATTTTTTCAAGAAAAATATTAAATAAAATCTTCAATACTTGTTCAAATGTACTCAATTTAATATATATCAATGACTATATTATGGAGTAATATAATACCATGCTACATGTTCAAAATAAGTTATGAGCAACCTGGAAAATCAAATCCAATACAAGAAAAATAAATAATAAAATCTCTAGATTTCATATTTAAGTATGTAAACAAAAGTGCTCCAAATCCGACGATACCGAAGGGTTTCGTAGGGGACAACACCGTGAACAAGAATCCGCAAGAAGCCCCATGAAATTCACAACTTGAATCCAATCCCAAACTCAAAATTTGGTTAGAAATGAATTCTAATAAGGGGCAAAAGATAGAGCACGATGAGAGCAACAACAAATATTAAGGCCGAAGACTTTCCATCAAAGAAAAGTGAACCAGAAGAGGAGAGAGAAGATGGCAGCACCCCTTGGGCTGCCACGGCTACTTCTGGGTGTGCAAGGTGAGTGGGGAAGATGAAAAATAAAATATCTCACCCCCCATTTATAGATAATCTCAAAAAGTGCCCCGAACGGGCCCCGCCGGGTCTGGAAAAGTAAAATTTGAGTAGACGCGCTCAAATGGAAAAACTTTGTGAACAAAAAAGATTCAAAATGAGAAAATATAAACAAGGGAAGAAACAACGTTGAAAACTGAGTCCCGAGCAGAAAGTTATGCCCAAAACAAGTTTGGCGCCAACCGGGGCTAAAAACCCTGAAATTGGAAAATAACGACCAGAAGGGAATTCTAAGATTTTATGACTTGACAAAAAGTGAAAATGAATCTTGTACGAGGATCTAGGCTCAAAACAAGATAATTTGTAATTACTTTCATTAATTGCACAATGGCCCCTCCAAAAAGTTAAAACTGCACTTATGGCCCAGAATGAAAATATGTCCCAAAAATATTTTCTTAAAAATCCCTAAAATAAATATCTTCAAAAGATATTTACGAAAAATACCCCAAGAAAAGAAAATAATCGCAAAGAACTTTGCATCCATGCCCCTATGGACACCGGGAGCAACTAGAGTACTTTCTTGCAAAAGTAAAGATACGTATTTCATGGAAACCACTCAAGATGGAGATACATGAAGTCAAAAATCAACTCTGAATACAAAAAGTGTGGTTACGCCAACAAAGTGTCAAACGCGAAAAAGACAAAATAGGGAAAAGGACAAAATAGGGAAAAGGACGAAAAACGAATAGTATCCGAAAAGTGAAAATATAGAAATGACTCGGTCCTCAAAGGGAGTTGTCAATCCACACGAAAGAGTCTCAGAAACTATTTTTGAGCACTCGAGATGACACTAATCAACGAGAAACCCAACTCAGAAGGGAAAAGGCAACGGAAAAAATTTTCTGTGAAAATCCGGGTCATTACAAGACTGGTGGTAACAACGGGCTGGTGAAAGGACATGAAGTGGGTAACATTTCCCCAAATTTTTGTCTCCCTACCTTATATCTGCATATTCCTCCTGAGTAGTATGTGTGCGCGCGCGTGAGAGAAAGAGAGAGAGATAAAAAGAGGAGTTGTGCATGTATAATTAGAAATTAAATAAGGGAAGGGAAAAAAAAAAAAAACAAGGTCGTTAGTTAGGGGACCCGGTTTTATATTGTATATTATAGCAGTTTGATAACTCTAAAAATAACAGCAGAGAGTACTTATTAATGAACAACACATATGAGAGGAGAGATATGAGAGATAGAATATCCAAATGTGATTCCAAGGCTCTTTTGAATAAAAAGGATAAAAGGGTTGGGAAAATTATGAAAGATTGAGAGTCAAAAAAAATATAACCGGCGGCTGGCTAAAGAAACAGCAGCTGGCAGAGTCTCAGTTGCTTTTGGATTTGTTTACTTTTGCAATGAAAAAAATAATCTTAAATATACATATACATATATATAATTGTAAAAGGCATGTGCTGAATGTTTTGTTACTTATTTTATTACTTACATAAAATAATAAAATATAAGGTTAGCCAAAAGGCCGATTCAAAAAAAATTAGTACTACACTTGATCTTGGTCAAAAGGCCAAGAAAGACGTGATTAATATTTCTTTAGGTTTATAGTCTTATAAGATGCTTTCATCTAATCCTTTGTAACTTAAAACCAATGTGGGAAAAGAAAAATAAATTTTATTAGGTAATTTGTAATTTGAATTAAACTCTTTAAATTAATTTGTAATTTAATAATAATATAGACTAAAGATTAAACCTCTCTTAGTCAAAAAGCAAAGAAAGGTTAGCCAAAAAGCAGAGAAAGGTTAGCCAAAAGGTCAACCCAAAAAAATTTAGTATTCGATCTAACTTTAGGGCAACAAAGGAGTTGACGACACTCTGAGTTCGCCAAAACGTCTAGATAGATGAAGGTTAAAGGTTTCAATTCGAAACCTAGAGGCAAGTTTTATTCTTACTCTCTCTCTTTGACCTGTGTTCTGTGCATGCCTAGGTAATCTCCAGGAACTAAATGAATATTAATGGATTAAGTATGCATATTAATTCAAATTTTAAACTGTAATTTACGTGATGAATGACTTAGTTTGATTTTCTGAATAACTTATTTAAATTCTGTTTTAAATTCTTATTAATGGTGCATACAGGAGTTTATATGTTTTCTGGGTAACTTTGGGACATAGACGGATTTCTGGGAACATTAATAAGACATTATAGAGTGTTTATAGTATTGTCGGAGGCGAGGACGATAACAGAAAGCAGGGACAGAGCCGACTCTCAAAGGAATGGAGCGGGCTGCATAGGATTTTCGGACCACAGCTCTTTGTGAGAGAGGGAGCCGGCTCCATGGAATTAGGGAGCTCCTCCATCCTTAGTGGGCAATATTAGGTTGATTTTGGTGAGCTGCCTATATATTCCTTGTAAGGGTTATAATGAGGGCAAGAGGGAAGCAGAGTTCTTTGCAAGTGATCATAGAGAGTGATCATAGTGAACAGAGTGCTTTGTATTGCTTGAACAAACAGTAGGATTCCTTGTAATTATATTTGAGAAATATAGTGAAAAGGTTGGAGGTCGTAAGACTTCTGTAAATTGGCTGTGTGTTCTTCTACCTCTTCAATTTGTGTGCGGAGTGGCTGACTAAGATCAGGTCAAGTTTGTCTAAGTGCCATCACAGGTGAAATGAGGTTCGTGACAGGATGGTGGGTGACGAGGATGAGATAGGCAGGATGTTGGTTCCATGGGAGGAGACTGAGGTTATGGAGATGATGCAGCCTTTAGGGGAATTCTGACCGGATGGGAGACCGAGGTTATGGAGATGATGCAACCTTTAGTGGAATTTTGACCGAATGGGACACTGACGGAATTTTCTGAGTTAGGGCATAATGATAGAGGGGTGGAGTGGGTTAAGGACAATATTGATTTTGTGAGTAGTATGCTCGGCGTCTCTTTTGAGCCCAACGAGGAGCAGACGCGGCTACTGTTGCATACAATTGCTGAAGAGAAGACAGTGGAGGTGGAGAAAAGTCGATATCAGAGTGTCAGGGTGAAGAAGATGGCTTCTCCATGGAGAGGGGGAAGGGAGATCCGGGGTCTTATTTCTGAAGTGAATTGTGAAAAGACAAATGAGAGGGGAAGGGTAAGGAGCAGTGAGAGGGGAAGAGGGAGACGGAAAGGGGAGGGGCCATTTTCTGGTTTCTAATGAAGTGCCGTATTATTTCGTGGAATGTTCGGGGTCTAAATGACCTGGATAAGAGGAAGGTGGTGAATTTGGCTGTGAGGAAGTGGGGGGCTCATGTGGTATGTTTGCGTTTGTTTCGGATAGGGTGGTAAGGAGTTTGTGGGCTGACAGGTTCATTGATTGGGAAGCCCTGAATGTTGTTGGGACGTTTGGGGGTATCTTGGTGATGTGGGATAAAAGGTGGGTGTCGAAATCAGATGTGTGGAGAGGGATGTTCTCAATTTCTTGTGCCTTTTCTATGGAGGAGGATGGGTTTCAGTGGATGTTTTCTGGAGTGTATCGCCAAGTGGATGATGGGGAGAGACACCTTCTTTGGGAGGAGTTGGGGTCTGTGAAGGAGCAGTGGGGTCTTCCATGGTGTGTTGGAGGGGACTTCAATGTTGTAAGATCCACTTTGGAGAGATCGACAGGAGGAAGGTGGACTACGGCTATGGTTCAGTTCTCGGATTTCATTGACGGTCATCTTCTAAATGACTTGCCACTGGAGGGAACGTCCTTCACATGGACGAGTGGTAGAGATGATCCTACCCTTTCACGTCTGGATCATTTTCTTATTATTATTTTTTTTTTTGATAAGTAAATGTTTTATAAATCAAACAAGCGTTCAAAAGGGGAACGCGTCCCTAATACAAAAGCAAAATAAAATAAAACAGGAGTTAAGAACCCATAGAATCCAAAAAGTCAAGAAAAGCGTCATTAGTAGAGCAGGAACGACCCGTCACCCAACTAAAGATGGAACGTAGGATAATAATTTTTAAAGTTGCCAAGGAAGCCTCATTTCCTTCAAAAGTTCTATTGTTTTGCTCTCTCCAAATACACCACCAAACACAATGCGGAACTGTTCTCCAGGATTCACGAGCAAGACCTCCCACATAGCAGCCCCTCCATACATTAATCAACTCCCTTGTAGATTGTGGCATAACCCAAGAAATATTGAATAACCTAAGAATCATATTCCAACAATCATGCGCCATAGGGCAATGCAAAAGGAGATGATTCACGAACTCACCCTCCCTTTTACAAAGGTAGCACCTGTTGACGATAAATTGCCTCTCCTCCTCAAATTATCCAACGTCAAGATCTTACCCCAAACGGCAGTCTAGACAAAGAATGCCACTTGATGGGGAGCCTTGGAGCGCCAAACTGTCTTCCATGGGAAATCATAACGGATAAAGTTGGAAAGGCTAAAAAACAGACTGGACTTCGAACTTCCCGTGGGAAGAGTGAGCCCAGAGTAGAGAATCGTCACCTTTGCCAACTACATCCTGTTGGTACAACCTATGAAGAAGAGCACACACGTCCTCCATTTCCCAATCTTGAAAAGAGTGCCTAAAGCGCACATCCCATGTGATCCCACTACTATCAAGCTGATAGCAATCAAAAACAAGGGCGTGTCTATCGGCAGTAATACCAAAAGTCTGGGAAAAGAGTAAGACAAAGGCTATTCTCCACACCAAAGATCATCCCAAAAACGTACGCGTCTACCATCATGAACTTTAAATCGAATATGAGAGGAGAAAACATCCCACCCTTTCCGGATATTTTTCCACATACCAACTCCTCTGGCATCCTCCGGCAACAGAGACTGGGTAGGATGACCACCCGCCCCTTTCTTCCACAAAACGATAAGAAATAATCCTTCTCCACGGGCGACTGCGTTCCCTACCAAATCTCCACAACCACTTGTCCAAAAGAGCTCTATTAAAGGGAACCAACCTCCTGACACCTAAACCGCTCATCTTAACAGGCTTGCATATCTGCTCCCACTTCACAAGGTGATACTTAAACTCATTGCCCCTGCCACCCCAAAGAAAATGTCGTTGGATTTGTTTAATCCTTTCTGCAACAGAACAAGGAATCTGGAATAAGGATAAGAAGTAAGTTGGAAGGTTCGAAAGGGTGCTCTTGATGAGAGTGGCCTTACCACCCTTCAAAAGATATTGTTTTTTCCACCTTGCCAATCTCTTTTCGAACCTATCAACCACTGGGTCCCATACCCCCAGCCCTCTGGAGGAGACCCCTAAGGGCAACCCCAAATAAGAGAAAGGTAGAGAACTCACACCACACCCAATAACTGCCGCTAAGGAAGAAATATCCTGAACATCCCCAAACCGGGACAAGCACGCTTTTGCCGACATTAATTTTTAACCCAAACGCCGCTTGAAATCACACAAGAATGCACCTCAGGTATCTCAATTAGGACATATCCGCATCACAACAGACTAACGTATCATCTGCAAACAGCAAATGAGAGATCATCATCTGATGTAAAGAATCTCTCCCTACTCCAAAGCCCTTGATAAAACCCAAGTCCTCTGCCCTCCTCATTAATCTGCTTAAGCCTTCCATAACAATGAGAAAGAGAAAAGACGACAAAGGATTGCCTTGTCTCAACCCCCGCCGAAAAAACCAGCAGGGGACCCATTCACAAGAATAGAGAATTTGACACTCGAAATACATTTCTCAATCCATTTTGTCCATTTCCTTCCAAAACCCATCTTATGAAGCATGTGCAAAAGAAAATTCCAATTAACATGATCATAAGCTTTTTCAATATCCAATTTGCATAAAACTCCCGGGACACCACTTAGAATCCACACATTCTTCGGCAATAAGTGCCGAATCAAGAATCTGCCTGCCTCCAACAAAAGCATTCTGAGAATTCGATATAACCTCATCCAAGACATCTCTCAACCTAAGAGCAAGAACCTTAGCAATAAGTTTATAAATGCAACCCACTAAACTTATCGGTCTAAAGTCCTTAATATCAGAGGCACCGCCATTCTTAGGAATTAGGGCGATAAAAGAAGCGCTAAGCGACTTTTCAAAAACCCCATGCATATGAAACTCCTGAAAGGTACCCAGAGCCTCATTTCTAACCACCTCCCAACTTTCCAACAGAAAGCGCATAGTAAACCCATCTGGCTCGGGGCTTTATTGCCATTACAAAACGATAAAGCCTTCAAAACCTCTTCTTCAGAAAATGGAATCTCAAGACGAATTTGTCCCCCTCAGAAATGGAGTCGAAAAGAAGACCATCAAGCCTAGGTCTCCATCCTAGCGGCTTAGTGTAAAGCCTCTGATAAAAGGACACGATCCCACTGCGAACCTTATCCTCCCTTAACAACTCTGAGCCATCCACACTAATCCGCCCAATAAAATTACCCCTGCGATGGGCATTTGCAAGCCTATGGAAAAATTGCGTTATGATCCCCTTCCTTAAGCCATAAAGCCCGAGACTTCTGCCGCCAAGAGATATCCTCCATACTAGCTATCTCAGCAAAGTCCTTTTGACAGGAAGCTCTCCCATCTCGAAGAGACTATACATCCCCACCCGCCCCTTCAAGACGGTCAATTTCAAAAATTTCAGCTAGCACCCTATTTTTTCTCCATTCAAGATTCCCAAACACCTCCTTATTCCACTTTTTGATCTCAGCTTTGAGAGCTTGAAATTTCTGTGCTAAGACAAAACTGACATTACCTGGAACCTCAACCCTCTCCCACCAAAGCCGTACATTCGTTTGAAAATCCTCTACCCTCAACCACATGTTCTCAAAACGAAAAGGGGTGCACCGGGATCTCATACCTCTACAGTCCAAAACCAATGGAATATGATATGAAGTAACCCTCGCTAAGGCTGCTTGAACAGTATCCGGGAACTTCTCCCATTCCCCTGAAATCAAGAATCTGTCCAGGTGTGAATGCATTGCCGAATCCCTTCCACTAGACCATGTAAAAGCTGCTCTTTCCAATGGTAAATCAAACAGAAAATGGCTATCAATAAACTCCGAAAACTGAGTCATCTCTGTGGACCATTTGCCTCCTATAGATTTCTCAAATGGAGACCTCCCCCAACCACCAAGGGAGAGACCATAAACCCTGAACATAACTAAGCTCCTCCCAAAGTAAAGGTTTCAGACAATCATTCACTGCCCATAAACCCCTGAAAAGGCCCATTTAAAATTATCCTCCTCCAGCTTGAACACAAATGAAACGGAGAACCGCCCCCTCCAAACATCTATCTTGGTCACCCATCTTTGGTCCCACATAACCAGTATGCCACTTGAAGTACTTGAAGCATTAAGCGTGTCCTATTCAACAAATCTGCCTCCCCGCAGACTTTTGACCACCTCATTCGACAAAGATGCCATCTTGGTCTCTGCAAACACACAACATGGGCTCCCCACTTCCTTAAAGCTGCCTTCACCACCCTCCTCTTGTCCGGATCATTGAGACCGTGGACGTTCCATGATATAATTCGTAGCTTCATAAAGAACCGGATAAAACCAACTCCCCTCCTCCTCTCCTCCCACTCCTCGTCCTCCCCCTCTCCCTAGTTATCCCTTCCTTCCCGTCATAGTTGACATATGAGATCAGGTTCTTTATCTTCTGCTTCCATTTTCTGGACGATGAAGATCTCTTAGTGGGAACTTCTTTGAACTCCTGTTTAGTTCCCCCCTCACCTCTTCCCTTTGCTATAGCAAGCAGGATGGACATAGACTTTTCATGATTTCCTTCTGAAGAAACACCTAGCAGTTCACTAGTAGCCCTAATATTCTCAATCACCCAATCCTTATCCATATCAACGACCATATCACCATCTTCGGGTCGTACCACAGCCAAAGGTTCCACAAATCCTACAACAGAATGATCGAATTCCATCCAAGGGATAACTTCATTAGGGCACGCTTGGTCAAAGGGATCCAGCTCTTCATAAACCTTCTCCGTGTCACTCTGAACATTGACCTGCACTTCCATCAATGAGTTTGATGCCGAAAGAAGCTCATCCGAAACATATGTCATTGGTCTATTAAAATTGTGCTCTTCACCCTCTTTAGTTGGTTAGCAATTAAGGCCCTTCAAAGCAACGAGAAGCTGAAGCTCTTTAATTAAGGCAAGTGCAGACTCTTCAGTCAAATTGAACTGGGGATCCCTCCCCATACAAACTAATGTCTTATTAGAGCTACCATCACTCCCTGACGTAACTTTTGTGTTACTATCCACTTTCTAGTCCGTTCCAGAAGCTCTGATCCCAGAATCATTTAACCCTTCGACTTCTCTACTTCAGACACTGTCGGCTCATTCTGATGATCCACCGTCGGTTCATTCTGAAGGTCCATCATCGGCTCATTCTGATAATCTGTTAACCCATATCCCACCTCTGTCCCACTTCCACTCCTCAACACCCAACAAGAAGGGGTAGAAGAAGAAGAAGGAGCAGAAAGAGAGTTCCAAGGATTAGAAATGGAAGGCTGAGAGTTCAGAAACCTGCATGGGCCAAATACGACCCGCTATGGCAGAATCGGGTCTGCCAATTGTACCCACTCTCCGAGATGGAGCCAACGAGTGGGCCGAAGAGAGAAAGCCCAAGAAGAGGAATTGCCGAAGCTAGGAGCCCAATAGTAATCATCACATTTATAAGCCCAATAACATATGTAATAACCTATAAATAGAAGGAGAATAGAAGGAAAAAGAGGACTCTTCTGATTGTAAGTGGTGAGAAATTTCTGTTAACATTGAGAGAAGGAATTCTTGCATCTACAAAGGCGTACCTAAATTAATGATAGTAGGAGTGTAGATCCACTTTTGTTTGTCTTTGCGAGACCATCTAGTTCACTAACAAGGCTGGAGGGCACTTAGATTTGGAATTCTGGGTCTTCTATTGCTTTTCACAACTGAGGTGTGAAGAGATGGTCCCAAGGAAAGAACTGACCAACAACATTTATCATGTCAAAAAGTTTTCTTAGCCAATGTCGAGCCAGCCACTTGGTTACTCATCTCCAACCATTGCTTCTTTTCCGACAATGACCAGTGTTTATGGGCGTCATTAGTGATTTCATTGTGCAATACTGTTCTTGTGCCGATTTCTTTGGTTTTAATGAGGCATCTGGGCTTAGCTTACAATTTGTGAAAGAGATGGATAAGCAGTTTTTGGCCCCCGCACGACTTTCCATACTGGCTCCAATAATACCTTATGCCCATCACAAGTTGAAAGTCCTTGAATGAAGCCCTTTTGCCGACTTAATGGACCTAGACTAACGTGGCCCGAATACTTTACCTCCGCTCTAGGCCCATCTGGTTGTGTATATAAGTCTTGGCCCGTAAACTTTTGAGGCCCAACGTGCGGATCAGGCCTATCTATGGCTTCAATCCTTATACTTCTACGGCCTCTCTCTCTACCATGTGGGTGGTCACCAAAAGTCTCGCCACCGAAAGTACGCTTGGAGCAAGTCAAAGTTGAAAAAGGTAAAGCACGTGATCTCCTTTCAGATCTTTTTCCATCAAGCGCAAATAGCGCGTTAAGCCTCACTCGTCTCCTCTGTTGAGAATCAAGATGGATGTGGCAATCATTCCTAGACATCGTGCTGCTTCTCCTTCCCTTATACAGATGAACTTTCGCCTTATCTGTAGGAGCTATCTCCTCCACCACTGAGATCTTGAATGCCTGATGAGTGTCTTCCATTGTAGTAAATTCCGGCGTAACTCCACCACTATCCACCGTGATGACAATGCGTTCCATCTCACTCTCATGACCCTCGACCTCCCAGAGACCACCACAGAGATCCCCAACAGCTTCAAACAGTTTCTGACACCAGAGATGAAGCGGAAGACTAAACAGAATGATTCTTTTACTCCTCATCTTCCTCCTCAGCCCATAGCACCTGGCTTGATCATACCACATAACCATGAAGAGTTGAGCTTCACCCCAAGATTTCTTGCCCCCTCTTAACACCCTTTGGGCTTCCTTCTCTGACGGAAATCTGAAGAGCAACAACCCATCAGGTAAATTAGAGACCCTAACTCCACAAGAGATCTTCCATACTTTTGAGGCCCACTCCCTAATCCCTTCCAGATTGCCCACAACTCTGTCGAACCTCCCCACCAAGCATGATTTCAGGGTCGACTTACGAAGATTCGTGCTTCGATCATCTACCCGAAAAGCAACTCCTCTGTCAGTACACACCGTCTCCACTTTGCCCCTCAGATCCAGTCTCGGTAGACTTGCAACATCCAAAAACGATCTCATTTGAAAGCATAATACAAAAATAAAGAAGAAAAAAAGGGAAACAACGGGCGTTCACCGGAGTAGATGACTCTGGTGGACTACTTGATGATTGTATAAGTTGCAAACAACAGTAGATTTCGTCAATCACCATTACTGACTATAAGTTGTTAGGATCATTTTCTTATATCCGGTGATTGGGAGGAGAAGTTCTCAGATATGGCACTAGCAGCTTTGGCTAGGCCAACATCGGATCACATTCCTTTGGTTTTAGATTGTGGTAGGATGAGGTCAAGGATTACTTTGTTCCGGTTTGAAAACATGTGGCTTAAGATGGAGGATTTTCAAGGTTGTGTGAGATCTTGGTGGGACGGAAGTTTGGTGTCGGGGAATCCAAGTTACACTCTTGCGGGGAAACTTAGGGCATTGAAGATTGAACTCAAAAGGTGGAATAAGGAAGTGTTCGGGAACTTAGAGTGGAGGAAGGCTAGAGCTTTACAGAGATTGATCGTAGGGAAGGTGTGAGTGGGATTGATAAGGGGCAGAGAGGCAGGAGGGTTGTGTGCCAAACAGAGATTGCTGAAATTGCCATTTTGGAAGAGATTTTGTGGAGACAGAAATCCAGGGCTTTATGGCTCAAGGAGGGAGACAGGAATAGTAAGTTTTTTCATCGGCTTGCTAATGCTCATAGGAGGGGCAATCACATTGGGAGGATTATGGTTGATGGGGAGCTTATTGTTAGGGAGGAGGATGTATGCAGGGGGATTACCGGCTTTTATCAAGGTTTGTTTTTAGAGCCGGTTGTTTGGAGACCCCATTTGGATGGTCTTCACTTTGATTCTATTTCTGCCACCTCTAGAGACAATATGGAGACCCCATATTATGAGGAATAAGTGCTGAAGGCGTTAAGGAGTTGTAATGGGGACAAAGCTCCAGGTCCGGATGGCTTTACTATGAGATTCCTCCTGGAGATTTGGGATGTGGTCAGGAGTGACGTGATGGCTATGTTTCACGCCTTCCACATGCAGGGGCGGTTTGAGAAATCCTTGAATGCATCTTTTATTACTCTTATTTCGAAGAAAGGGGGTGCTTTAGATGTGAAGGACTTTAGACCTATTAGTTTGCTGGGATGCATTTATAAACTGATAGCTAAAGTTCTAACCTTGAGATTGAGGGAGGTTCTGGATGATGTTATCTCTGAGTATCAGAATGCTTTCATTGGAGGTCGCCAGATTCTTGATTCTGTGCTTATTGCCAGTGAGTGTGTGGACGAAAGGTTGAGAAGTGGTGTCCTGGGGGTTTTGTGTAAACTTGATGTGGAGAAAGCATATGACCATATGAGCTGGAGTTTCTTGTTATATTTGTTGGAGAGGATGGGTTTCGGGGAGAGATGGAGGAGATGGATTGAGTTTTGCATTTCATCAGTGAGATTTTCGGTTTTGGTAAATGGATCTCTGACGGTTTGCTGATTGCTATCGACTTGATAGCAGGAGGATGACTTGGGATTTTCGTTTTCGCAGACCCGTGCAGGATTGGGAGCTGGATGATGTTTACGGGTTTTGGGAGCTTTTGTACAGACAGGAGTTGCGGGGAGGAGGTAGGGATGATTTAGTTTGGATTCCTTCCTCTCGGGGTTCTTTTTGTGTGAGATCTTTTTTTCGCTGTCTGTCGGGTTTAGTTGGGAGGTTTCCGTGGAAGGCTATGTGGAGATCCAAGGTGCTGCCTAAAGTGGCTTTTTTTACTTGGACCGTAGTGTGGGGCAATATTCTGACGATTGACAATTTGAGGAAGAGGAAACACATTATCATCAACCGGTGCTACTAGTGTAAGCAATTTGGTGAGTCGGTGGATCATCTTCTCTTGCATTGCCCAGTGGCCATGGATTGTTGGAGCTTCTTGTTGGGCCTGTTTGGTGTCTCGTGGGTCATGCCTAGATCTACAAGAGATTTGATGGAGGTTTGGGGAGGGGCTTATGTGGGTCTTCATGCTAGAGGGCATTGGAGGATGGCGCCCTTGTGCCTTTGGTGGTGTCTGTGGAGGGAGCAGAATAGAAGAGCTTTTGAAGGAGAGGAGTCCTCCATTGCTGTTCTTTAGTCTTTTGTTATTAGCCCTCTTTTATTTTGGAGCTTGGGTAGAGTTTGTTGTCTTCATGATGAGATGATAGATTTTCTGTCTTCTTTGGTGTCTTAGGGCCCCTGTTTGTCTTTGTTTCTATCTGTTTTTGGGACGCGTTCCCCTTTTGAACGCTTTTAATGAATGAATCCTTAAAAAAATAATAAAATAAAAATAACTGCTCAAGTGGTGGGAGGATGGATAATTCCTTTTAATTAGAACAAAGGAATGAGAATAAGCAAAAACATTAAGGACTTCTGAGATGTTTTGATTGATAGTTTTCCTAAGTCTGTTGTCTACGCCTCACTTCATATAACTAAGACCTTAAAACTAAGAACTTCTTTAGATAAACTAAACCAAACAGTTCTGTAACAACTTGGTAAACAACCGCTACAAGCCCAGAACTCCTGTCCCTAATGGTTGGGGTAGATATAACCCAACTGGGCACGGTGGAAGCTATGTGGCCTATGATAAAATGATTGACTATATTGATAGCATAAGCCTTTTATTTTGGCATTAGAAGTTGCTGCATGAATTCAAGTTGGAAAAGCAAAATCAACTTAAAAAATTATTATCTGATATCCTTGTACATTTATTTATATAATTTATTTTGTGTAGTATAACCCTTTTTCAGGTGAATATGTTTTTATGGACTGCCCAACGACATCAATAGTTTCAAATCAGATTATTTCTATTGGGGACACTAAAACATGTAAGCTCACTTGTCATTTTTCACATGTTCTTAAATTACTTGAAGAACCTGGATGGTGTTTTTTTATCCAAATATCTTCATTTAATATAGTATATACTATATACTCGATTTCCACAGGAAATAAGCAAACTTCTGCTTCTATAGTTGATGTTATTGGTTCATAATCCTTTTGAAGTACAACGATATAGCTTAACATTTATCTTCTTGAGTTTATAAATGTCATGCCTGCTTTTTGTCTATTGAATGGAATTTGATTGCTCCAGCCATAATGAGGGGTTCTTGTATGCTTCTTCTGATCTGCTCTGAATATTTGTCATTCTTTTCTCACAAGAATAGAGAACAATTGTCATATGATAAAGTAATTAATATATGCAGACAATGCAAACTCATTCTCAGTTCATCTTAAAAAACCTCCATCTTAACTAGGGGAAAAAAAAAGGAACCTCCATCTTATATCAATCTTACTACATGATAAAACATATAACATAAATACTTTTTATTTTTTTGGTAAATAACATAAATACGTGTTCCATGTACTCCGGAAAAACACTCATATTTTCATCAAACATCTCATTAACAAAACTACTGACAAGAACAAAGAGTTTTTTTTTATTTTTTTTTCCCGTTTCGCATTACCATCTTGTTAAAGTACAACACAAGATGTACATAAACACCAAAGTTCATGACTATAATATTAAACAAAGAAACAAATCATATGGTTGCCAAAATTCAACATTAATAAATTATATCATCAATAGCAACAAAATAAAATCATTAAGAAAAAGAAGATATACATTAGTTTAACCAAACATAATTTGTCCTCCGAAGTATGGTCAGTATAATCATCTCTTAATTGCAACCATAGTGGCACCAGATGGGGACATTGAACAAGTACCTACAAAGTATAAACAAACAAAAGAAATTATTTATGAGATAGTTTTTATGTCACAAACTACTCAAGTAGTGTAAACTATTTGCCCCATTCTTACAAGCTGTTTTGAGTTTTGACTTACTAAGTGGTGGAAGTAGCATAATCTGTACTATCTAGTTTTGCCTTCTTGAAGTATTCCAAACAACTACAACGGATGTCAATTTTCCTTTCCTAGGCGGAACATGAGTTGGATTAATTGCAAATAATGTGTGTAATTGACTTAGCCTATTAATGATACTAGCCACTCTTTATATACATGTAGATGGAGTACATGAAACCTTAAATTAAGGAGTAAATCAAGCCTAAAATTAAGGAGTAAAGAAAACGTTAAATTAAGGAGAAAAGTAAGATAAAATAAAGAAAAAAAATAAAGACTAAATTATTTCTAGCACCCCCCCTCAAGCTGGAGCAAATATGTTGACCAAACCCTATGGAAGACTGAAGAAGTGAAGGCACAAAAATAGGACTAACAATACTTGACTGAACCTTTTCTCGAATGAAGTGAATGTCTACCTCAATATGTTTTGTCCTTTCATGTAACACGGAGTCGGAAGCAAGCATAATGGTTGATTTATTGTCACAAAACAGCCTTAAGGAACCTTTCTCTACAAAACCCAACTCCTACAGAATCGATCGAAGCCAAATGAGCTCACAAATACCTTGAGCAATAGCTCAATACTCAATTTCAGCAGAGGATCTGGAGACAACAGCTTGTTTCTTACTCTTCCAAGATATGAGATGATTACCATGGAAAGTACAGAAGCTAGAGGTGGACTGTCTGTCTATCTTACACCCAGTATAGTCTGCATAAGTAAAGCACGAGAGTCCTGACTGATTTCTAGAGGCATAAAACAGACCAAGGCCAGGGCATGACTTAAGATACCTTAAAATATAATAGATTGGATCTATATGAGATGAGCGCAGGGCATGCATGAATTGACTAACCATACTAATAGTAAAGGTCAAATCAGGCCTTGTCTTAGTCAAATAGATAAGATGACCTACAAGACGTTGACACACAGATGGATCTGGAAGTAATTCTCCTGTTTCAACATGAAGTTTGAGATTGGGGTCCATAGGAGTAGAAACGGGTGGACATCTAAGCATGCAAGTATCTTAAATAAGATCCAAAGCATATTTCCTTTGATATAAGGAAATCCCACGATAAGATCTAGCAACCTCAATTCCAAGAAAATACTGAAGGGGACCCAAGTCCTTTACATCGAAGGACTTTTGAAGACAAAGTTTCACCTGAGAAATTCCTGAAGTATCATCACTTGTGACAATAATATCATCCACATATACTAATAATATAATGCAACGACCATCCGAGTGACGTCAAATAAAGCAAGTATGGTCTAAGTGGCAACGCATAAAGCCTATTGATAGAATAACGTCACTGAAACGACTAAACCATGCTCCACGAGAATGCTTCAGACCATAAAGAGACTTCCACAATTGACATGCCTTCCCAGTATACTCCCCCTCAGCCCGAAATCTAGGGGGTGGATCCATATATATAGTCTCAAGTAATATTCCGTTAAGCAACGTATTCTTAACATCTAACTGGTGAAGAGGCCAAGAATGGCAGCAGCTAAGGAGACAAGCAGGCACACAGATGTTAATTTTGCCACTAGAGCAAAGGTAGCACAAAAAGTCTTTACTCGGGATCTAACTGAGCCTTATATCGCTCAATAAAACCATCAGCTACATATGTCACACTAAAGGCCCATTTGCAGCCAATTGTCTTCTCTCCAACAGGTAAAGAAACAAGCTTCCATGCATCATTATGTTGTAAAGCATCCATTTCTGCTGTCATAGCAGACACCCAATTGGGATCTTACAGGGTCACAGACACTGATCGAGGGATAGATATAGACCTAATCTTGCTTAAGAAGGCTTTATAGGCACTTTGAAAGACCATCATTAGAGATAAACTGGGAAATAGGGTGGTCAGTACTACTTAAGAAACCAAACCAAGTAGGAGGGTGACGAACACGAGTAGGATAACGACAAGTAGTATCGGGAAAGATAGCAGCCTCAGAAGAAGCGGAGTTACCTGGACCCAATTCTGAAGATGGTTATGGCAGAGGAGGTTGAGTGTGATAGTGACGAGTTGATCGACGGTCAAAATCAATTATAAATCAACCCTTTTCACAATAGCACGAATCATTGTAAAATAAGGCTATTGGACGGGTAAGTCGAACCACTGGGACTGCGCTAGTCTATGGCAACCTAAGTGTCTAGAATCATTCTTAGAATGATGAAGGG
>JAOTQH010059047.1:0-17152 GCA_025631255.1 Cornus kousa | reverse complement strand
AAAACAGAATACTATTTTTCTTGGCCAATGATGTAACCGTTTAGAAGAAGCTATATAACCGGTTAGATGTGCTTTAAATAGAACGACACTTATCTTGGCTTTTGATGTAACCGGTTAGGAAGTCTCTTGTGTTTGAGTAGTTGGCCTTAACTAAAGAAGTCCCTCAGCTAATGTAACCGGTTAGGAAAAATCCTCTAACCGGTTAGATAAGATCTAATCTCACTTTTTCTAATTCTTTAAAGAAGCTGAAGCAGATTTGAAGTTGGAGAATTTATTGCTCTAACGGTCACTTACACATTTAATGCTCTTCAACCTACCACAACAGTCATATTTGAGCAATTAATGTACTTCATCTTCCCACAACTCTATATAAACACTAGCATTGAAGAAGGCTGGTATGCAGTTGAGAAAATTCAAAAATCATTCAAAGCATTTACTCAAGCATTCATTTCACTCAACTATATCGACTTGAGCTTCATTCTAATTTATTTATTACTCTAGTCTTGTGAGCTTACATGTGTATATCTATCTTGAGATTCATTCTTGTATTACAATTACAATTTCTTCTACAAACTTGTAAGGGTTGATGTAACCCAAAGAAGCCTAGAAGAAGGGTGGTCTTCTAGCAAAGAAGAGAAACAAGAAGTTTGCTTCATGTAACGGTTTGCTCTCCACTCGTAAGGAGAAGCCAGAGTGCATCGGGAAGTCTCAAGAGGGGTCTTGAGCCGAGGAGTAGGAGTTTCTGAACCTCACTAAAATCGCCGAGTCATTGTTTGAAATTTCTCTTCCCTGAACTCTTTTACAATTGTGCTATTAATTGTTTACTTTCATTTCTTAAATGTTACATAATTGTTTGAATGGTAGAATAGAATTTGTAAATCTATAAATTGCGAAAATTGGCCATTGACTCTATTCACCCCCCCTCTAGAGTCAATTAGTGTTTAACACAATCAATAAGTTCAAATATAGTGGCAATTGGCATGCTCTTTTGTTCGTTCGTTGCCGCTCTACTTTTTACCCCTTCTCTTATGAGTCGCCATCTCTTCTATTTAGAATGTTTTCCCTCATTTTTAGGTAGTATTTTTCTCTTCATTTTTTTTATTTTTTTATTTTTTATTTTTATGATATACTAAGAATAGGAAAAAGCTACAATAATGGTTGAGCTTTGCTAAGTTCTATAATTTTAATTATATAATACAATTTGACCCTTCTAACTGAAAATTTCTAAGTTCACCTGAGACTACAATTCAAACAATGATTTCCACCCTGATAAGTGCTAATCAAACTAAATTCAAGAGAGATCTTTGAGTTAAGTCTAAAAATTAAAAATATACGGGAAAACAACTGGTTGAAATTTTCTATTGAGAAACAAGTTGACATGCTCTTTCACTTGTTTGTTGCCACTCTACTTTTTCCCCCTTCTCTTATGAGTCCCCATCTCTTCTATTTAGATTGTTTCCCCTCGTTTTTAGGTAGTATTTCTCTTCTTTTTTTCTTTTTTATTTTATTTTATTTTTTTATGTTATAGTAAGAATGGGAAAAAGCTACAATAATGGTCTGATAAGTGCTGAGCAAACTTGATTCAAAAGGAGATCTTTGAATGAAGTCTAAACAATAAAACCCTACGGGAAGACAATTGGTTGAGTTTTTCTATTGAGAAACAAGTTACAAAAAGCAGGATTTTCAAAGATAATTTGCAAGGTGCAAGTTGCAACTCTTATTACAAGCTTGAAGCCTTGAACATCATCTCAAATCATTCACACCGACAAAATGAAAGGGAAAAAGGGGGATAAATTATAGTTAACTCCCCTCTAATTATGGTTTATTACACTTACCTCCCCCGTGTTTTGGATAATTACACTTAACTCCCTTCTACTTACATGTGTGTAACAAACCGCTTGCCATCAATTTCACCAACAGTCAAAGACGGTCAACACTAACATGACAATACTTTTTAGCTTCGTATGACATGTGTCCTTCAAATTGCTGTGAAAATACTTTTATCCATTGCTGCTTGTGTGTAAAGATAATTGTTAACAACCATTTACTCCAAAAACTTGCGCTATTAGAGAGGATGTAACTTAAATATTTAAATCCTTCAACACGCCCCTCACGTGTGGCCTTCTTTTTTGTCCAACACGTGTTTCAATTTTTAATTAGGGTGACGGTGAGGGTTGAACACAAGTTCTTGCTTGCATTGATACCCTGTCAAAATTGAAAAGAGAATACGTGGTTCAGCCACTAGGGCTTACATCCACAATACACAAAGCCCAAAGGGCTACATAACTTTATTATACTCTCTTAATTTCATATACAATGATCACTTCCATTTATAGGTGAAAAAATACAAACATGCTATAAATATAAGAAATATATTGATAGAAAGATTCCTAAAATCATTCACAAGGTTCATTCATATCAATACTCTATCAAGGAGTGATTTAAGGGCTTTAATCATTCCTATAATAATATTCTCCTACACCCACCACCCCCCAAAGATGGTACACGGAGATTTTAACTCGAGTGTCCAACTTGAAACTAAATATGAAGTTGTCTAGAGTCCGAGACGAGTAGATCTGAGACGAGTTGGTTCGAAGAACTGAGATGAGTTGATCCAGAGATCCAAGATGGGTTGATCCGCAGATCGAAACGACTTGATCCTGAGATTCGAGATGAGTAGAGTATAGAGTAGGGTATGAAAAACCCGCTTTGATACCATGTCAAAATTGAAGAAAGAAATAGAAAATGAACACAAGGAAATAACGTGGTTCAGCCACTGGGGCCTACATCCATGACACAGAGCCCAAAAGGCTACATCACTCTTATTATATACTCTCTTAAGATTGTTTACAATGTGTCAATTTTATAGATTAGAGAGAGAGAGAGAGAAGATGGCTAAGAGAGAGAGATCTGATGAAAGAGGCGCAGCCCTCTCTTTTCTTCATTTTCATATATCTCAACCCTTACACATAACACAACATATATATACAATACAAGAAAGGCCTATTTCCATAATGACCACAAACCCTATGTCAAATTACAATATGATCCCAACATAAATACCTATTTACATATAACTATTTTAACACAATGAACACCTTTATTTATAGGTGAAAGAATACAAGTGATAAATATGAAAAATACATTGATGGAGGTTTCCTAAAATCACTCCAATCAATATTTTATCATAAGTTAAAATCACTCCTATAATATTATCCCTTTTCATACACAATACAATGGTGGAGGCTTCTCTATATAGGAGAAGAAATTATGAGAATGTAAAGAGATAGGAAGAGGAATCAGTGGAGGCTACTGATTCCTCTTGTAACAGTAAATCTTCAATAATAGGAAACAATGGAGGATTTTCCTCCACCGGTTCCTCCATTAAATCTTCAATTCTCCCCCTAAAGTTGGAGCATGAATGCCTAACTTTCCATTGACATAAAGAAAGAAGACAGAAGACGAGTTGATTCGTAGATCTAAACAAGTCGATCCGAAAATTGAGACGAGTTGATCCATTAAGATCTGAAACGAGTAGATTATAGAGTAGAGTATGATAAATACTCTGATACGATGTCAAAATTGAAGAGAGAAATAGAAAATGAAGAAGGATATAACGTGGTTTAGCCACTAGGGCAACATCTATGGCAAGAAGAGCCCACATCACCTTAAATATTCTCCCTGGAGATTGATTAGAATAAGCACCTCTATTTATAGGTGAAAGAATACAAGTGATACATATGAAAAATACATTGATGGAGGATTCCTAAAATCAATCCCATAAATTACTCCAATTAATATTTTATCATAGGCTAAAACTCCAATCAATATTTTATCATAGGCTAAAATCACTTTTATAGTATTTTCCCTTTTTATACACAATACAATGGTGGAGGCTCCTCTATATAGGAGAAGAAATGATGAGAATGGAAAAAGATCGAAATACGAAATAAAGATGATTTTTCTCCATTGATTCCTCTAGTAACAGTAAATCTTCAATAATAGGAAACAATATCAATTACTGGAGGATTTTCCTCCACTAATTCCTCCATTAAATCTTCATTTCTCCCCCTCAAGATGGAGTATGAATGCCCAACATGCCATTGAGATGACGAGTAGTAGCAAGTTCAAATGATGAAGAGAGAAGAGAGAAGAGAGAAGGTGAGTTGATCTGAAGATCCAAGACGAGTTGATAATCTAAACAAGTTGATCGAAGATATGAGACGAGTTGATCCTGAAATCCGAGATGAGTAGATTTTAGAGTAAGGTATGATAACCCACTCTGATACCATGTCAAAATTGAAGAGAGAAATAGAAAATGAAGAACACAAGGATATAACGTGGTAAAGCCACTAGGCCTACATCCACGGCATAGAGCCAAAAGGATTACATCACTCTTATTATATTCTCTCTTAAGATTGTTTATGCTGGAGAGTGTGAGTTATTTATTTTCTTTCATTACGGGCACTATTGTACTTTCATCTTATCAATATATAAATAGGTGAGAGATTTGGGAAACCCTACGACTCTCAAAAACCTTTACAAATTTTCTCTTTCTTCTTTCTTCCTCTTCTCCTTTTTCCTACAACCACCTGATTCTTCCACTTTAACTTGGTATCAGAGACTCCAATTCAACCAGAATTTATCCAAACATTGTACAAAACATAGGAGTGAGAGAACAGAGTTGACGTCAGTATTTTCACGCTGATGTCAGCATCTAGAGGCTGGAAATTTTCGGAAATCATATGGTCTTGATTGTCTCATTTTTTTTGGTAATTATGGTGTTTTTTGCAGTACTTTTTGAAGTCATTTGATTGGCCTAATTATTTTTTGAATCTTTTTTTGTCTTGTGGCCAAAAAAATTTCAATATGGATTTTGGGGCACTTTTGGTTGTTTTTGTTGGTTGGAACCGATACTATATGGTGCGTCTACCCTAAGGAAAAGGCTGGTTTCTGTTTGTTGAATATTTTATTGCATTTGGATCAATTTTTTTGGCTCAAAGGGGTGGCCAGTCGGTTTCTTGGTCTTCTTCAGCCTCTGAAATTGGGTCTGCTGTTCTCTTGCTTTGGAAATATTTTCTGGAGGTTTGGGCCTTCAAATGCTGCATTTTAACTACAATTTGTTCCTCTTAATATTGTACTCCAAGTTCTTACTTGTGTGTCAGCCCTAAAGTCCTGAAAACTGAATTATATTCTGTTTCCTTTTGCTGTTCTTGCCTCTCTCTCTCCCTTTTTTTCTTTTTTCTTTTTCTTTTTTTTTTTTTTTTTTTTCTGGTTTGAATCCTACTCATGGCTGACAACAAACCAGTATCCGTCAAGGATGATGATATGCCTAAGTCGATGACCTCGCAAAAATTGAATGGAGTTCAGGTTTTTTTGCATTGGCAAAGGAAATTGAAATACTTGACTGAAAATCCTCCCTCTGACGAGAAGAAAATTGAAGATTGGACATGTGAGGATAGTGTTGTTATGGGATGGCTATGGTACAGTATGGAACCTGAGTTGTGTTGTAATTCATGAGATGGAGAGAGAGAGAGAGAGATGCGAGAGACAGAGAGATGCAAAATATATTTTCATATCATTCTCCTCCAAGCAGCCCAAAATGAGGCTTTATACAGTACAAGGGTCATCCACCCTAATTTACACAATATTGCTTAATTACACACTAACCCTAACTATTATGGGAAATTACATAATGGCCCAACATCCTATAGGATATACATTCTAACAAGTTGCTAGTACAGTTGCATTTTGTGATTCCTCAACAAAAATTTGGGACTCTATTGCAGAATCATTTTCTCACCAGAGTTATGTTTCTCGTGTTTATGAGTTGTATGAGAAAATATTTGCTACTAAGCAGTCAGGAAAACCATTGTTAGAATACTATAGTACCTTGAAAATTTTGTGGGATCAGTTGCTGCATCATCGACCATTTACTACTGATTTAGAGCAGCAAAAGCAGCATTAGGAGGAGTTCATGATTGCTTCTTTGCTATCCGATTTAGACACAGATCTTTGTGGCCTCAAAGATCAGATTCTCGCTAGCGATAAGTTACCTACAGCTGCTAATGCTTATTCTCGTCTATTGAGATCATCTTTAGGACAAAATTCCACTGTACATCCTGCAGAGTCTTCTGCATTAGTCTCTAGCATTGGAGGCCGTGGTGGTTCTCGTGGTAGCCGTAGTGGTTGTGGTTCTCGTGGTGGTGGTCGTTCTACTGGACGTGGCGATAGGAAGTGTGATCATTGTGGTTGTACAAATCACACTGAGCCCTATTGTTGAGTAAAATACGGTAAACCAGAGCATGCACATCAAGTTATAAATGGTACCACACAGCCACTACAGCCTCGTACTACATCTGGACATGTGGCTCCTGATTTTGGCTCACGTGATACACTCACTACTCAGCTTAGCGAGCTCCTTCAGACATTGCAATCTCCTCTCCCGGCCACATCAACTGCTACTTCAGCCAACTCATGTAATATTGCATGTGTGGCCCAATCTTCTTCGTCCTGGGTCATTGACTCCCGAGCTATTTCTCATATGTCTAGTATATCATCTCTCTTTTCTGATTTCAAATCTTTTAAACATCATATTATTTTAGTTGATGGTTCTTCTCGTCCTATAACCTTTTCTTCCAATTCGTGTGTTTTACAGGACCTCAGGATGAAGAAAATGATTGATTTGGGGCATGAGAAGGATGGGCTATATTATCTGGATCCTGATGAAACTCCTTCTGCCTTATCATCAGCTTTGAGTGCTACAGTTTCGCCTATTCAATGACATTTTCATTTAGGTCACCCATCTTGGCAAAATTACGATTAGCTATTCCTACACTGAGTCCAGTGTCTGTCTTAGACTGTGAAGCTTGTCAGTTTGGCAAGCATCACCGTAGTTCTTTTCTGAGTAGTAGTCCATACGAACATTTAGGGTCCTCGAACCACTAGTTTGAATGGATTTCGTTATTTTGTTATATTTATTGATGATTATTCTCGAATGACATGGTTATTTTTTATGAAAGAGAGATCTGAGTTACCTCATATTATTGCTAAATACTATAATGAAATTTTTACTCAGTTTGGTAAACGCATTAAAGTTTTTTTATCCGATAATGCCTTGGAGCATATACAATCTACCATGAATTCATTGTGGGTTGATCGGGTATCATTCATCAGATTAGTTGTGCTCACACTTCTTAACAAAATGGTGCTGCTGAACGAAAACACCATCATCTGTTGTATGTTGCTCGTACCTTATTATTCAATATGCAGGTACCAAAACAGTTTTGGGTTGATACAGATCTTACTGTTGTTATCTCATTAACTGTATGTCCTCTGCTGTTCTGAATAATCAGTCTCCTTTTCTCTTTTTATATCCCAATCTCTCTCCTTTCCAGCTCACTCCTCGTGTATTTGGTTGTGTAGCCTTTGTTCATATCTTAGATCCTGGTCATGACAAACTGTCCCCTCGTGCTTGTAAGTGTGTTTTTCTTGGGTACTCCTACACTCAGAAGGGGTATTGTTGCTACAGTCCTAAATGTCGTCGATACTTTGTGAGTGATGATGTTACTTTTTTTTAGTCATCTGCTTTCTTTTCATCGTCTGGTCATAATTTATCTTCTGATCTCATATCTATTCGTGAGGGGGAGTCTTCTGTATCTTCTCCAACTCTTCCGATGTCGATGCCATTGGATACACATTCTAATCCTCCCTTGCAAGTTTACCAACGATCAAAATCTTGGCCCGTTGTTTCTTATACTCAGGCCACAACATCTTCTCAACCAGAGATTCCTATTCCTCCGTCATCCACCTCTGCTACTGATGATTTATCATTTTCCTTACGTCTAGGTAAATGTACTTGTACTCAACATCCCATTGCTGATTTTGAGTCCTATAACCGTGTTCCCTCCTCTTTGCAATCTTTTGCTTTAACCTTGTCCTCTATCTCTATTCCCTCATCTTATCGGAGGGCTTTATCTATGTCTGGTTGGAAATATGCTATGGATGAGGAAATGAGTCCTCTTCACTAGAATCAGACTTGGGATCTTATTGTTCTTCCATCTGGGAAACAAACTGTACGTTGTCGTTAGGTATACGCTGTTAAATATCCACCTGGTGGTTCTATTGAGCGGCTTAAGGCGCGGTTGGTTGCCAAAGGGTACACGCAAACCTATGAGGTTGATTATTTAGAAACATTCTCTTTTGTAGCCCGACTTAATTATGTACAGGTTCTTTTTTCCGTCGCAGCTTCTTGTCCTTGGCCTTTATATCAACTTGATATAAAGAATGTTTTTCTTCATGGTGATCAACCGAAGGAAGTTTATATGGATCAACCACTTGGTTATGTTGTTGCTAGTCGTGAGCACCTAGTGTGTCGACTACGGAAGGCTCTTTATGATCTAAAGCAGTCTCCTCGTGCTTGGTTTGATAGATTTAGTGCTGTGGTGATTGAGTTTGGCTTTTAACACTCCGCTTCTGATCATTATGTCTTTGTTCGTAGCTCTTCTATTGGCACTATTGTTTTGATTTTCTATGTTGATGATATAATTATATCTGGGAATGATTCATAAGGTATTGCAGAGTTGAAAAGACACCAGAGTCAACATTTTCATACTAAGGACTTAGGTGCCCTTCGCTATTTCCTTGGGATTAAAGTTGTTCGTTCTCGTCAGGGCATCTCACTATCTCAATGGAAATATGTTCTTGATCTTCTGTCTGAGACCGGTTTCTTAGGTGCTTGACCAGTTGATACTCCTATGGACTCTATGGTTAAACTTGATGGCGAAAATGGAGTGTTCTTTGTTGATGTTGGCCGATATCGGCGCCTGGTTGGGAAATTGATTTGTCTTATGCTTATGTTGTTAGAGTGGTTAGTCAGTATATGCATGCTCCTCGTCAACCTCACTTTGAGGTTGTTTGTCGTATTCTCCGTTATCTAAAGGGTGCACCTAGGATGGACTGTTGTATAAGCCCTCTTCTTCTTTATGGGGGTAACATGTTTTAGTGATGTTGACTAGGCTGACAGTCGTTTTGATAGGCGATCTACATCTGGTTATTGCACCTTTGTTGGTGATAATCTTGTTACATGGCGCAGTAAAAAGCAAGCAGTCATTGCTTGTTCTAGTACTAAGGCTAAGTATCGTGCTATAGCTCACACTGCCTCCGAGATGTTATAGGTTCGCTCTATTTTTCAGGAGATGAGTATTGATGTTCCTACTCCAATGTTAATGAATTGTGATAATCAAGCTGTGATTTTCAATACTAGCAATTCTGTTTTTCACGAGCATACCAAGCATATCGAGGTAGTTTGTCATTTTATTCGAGATTTGTCGATGCGCAAACAGATTGTAACTCCTTACGTTTGCTCTGAAGATCGGTTGGGTGATATTCTTACAAAACCACTTGCTCGTACTACTTTTCGGCGCATGTGTTCCAAGCTAGGCATGTTGAATTTGTATGCTCCAGCTTGAGGGGGAGTGTTAGAGAGTGTGAGTTATTTATTTTCTTTCATTAAGGGCACTATTGTACTTTCATCTTCTCAATATATATAAATAGGTGAGAGATGTGGGAAACCCTACGACTCTCAAAAACCTTTACAGATTTTCTCTTCTTTCTTCCTCTTCTTTTTCCTACAACCACACATGATTCTTCCACATTAACTGTTTACAATGATCGCCTCTATTTATAGGTAAAAAAATACAAGTGATAAATATGGAAAATAAATGGAGGACCACTAAAATCAATCCCATAAATCACTCTAATCAATATTTTATCATAGGCGAAAACCACTCCTATAATATTTTCCCTTTTCATACACAATACAATGGTGGAGACTCCACTATATAGGAGAAGAAATTATGAGAATGGAAAGAGATAGAAATTAAAAATAATAATAAATAAATAAGGAGGATTTTTCTCCATTGATTCCTCTAATAACAGGAAATCTTCAATAATAGGAAACAACATCAATTACTGAAGGATTTCCTCCAGTGATTCCTTTATTAAATCTTCAATACTCCCCCTCAAGTTGGAGTACGGTTCAAATTATGAGTAGCAGCAAGTGCAAATGATGATGAGAGCAGGCAAGTTGATCCGAAGATTTGAGACGAGTTAATCCGGAGATATGAGATGAGTAGAATATATAGGAGGGTATGATAAACCTGCTCTAATACCATGTCAAAATTGAAGAGAAAAAAAAAACACAAGGATATAACGTGGTTCAGCCACTAGGGCCTACATCCGCGGCACAAAACCCTAAGGGCTACACCATTCTTATCATATTTTCTCTTCAGATTGTTTACAATGAGCACTTCTATTTATAGGTGAAAGAATACAAGTAATAAATATGAAAAATATATTGATAGAGGATTCCTAAAATCACTCCTATAATATTTTCTCTTTTCAAACACAATACAATGGTAGAGGCTCCTCAATATAGGAGAAGAAATGATGAGAATGAAAAGAAATAGAAATAGCAAATAAGGAGGATCATTCTGCACTGATTCCTCTAGTAACAATAAATCTTCAATAATAGGAAACAACATCAATTGGAGGATTTTCCTCTACTGATTCATCCATTAAATCTTCAATAATAATTATACCAATAACTAAAGGAAATTAGATTTGACGATAGGGATCAATTTGTTATACACATGTAATTAGAAGTGTGGTAACTGTAATTATCCAAAATACAGGGGAGGTGAGTGTAATAAACCCTAACGATTGGGGAGGTAAATGTAATTTACCCCCACAAAAAAAAAAAAAAAAAAAAAAAAAAAAAAAAAAAAAAAAAAAAATTGTGAAAGCTCCATGTAAAATAGGATTATTCTGTAATATCCACCAAAATTCTCATACTGATCTTTTGTATTGAAATAAATTGCAAAAGAGCATTTCAGAACAACCCTTCCAGCTGAAGAACATAGTGTCAATTAGACTTGTACCCAGTCTGCCCCTCCGAACACCCTTGCCTAATAGATATCTCACTAGTAATGACCTAATAGTTTAATACATAAAAAAGAAAGTTGATTGATGAGTCTAACCATACCTCAAGTCCAGAATTTGAGGAGTCACTAATGACAGAATCAGAATCACTAGTGTCGTCATCATCTGCCATGCTAGTTGAGAATTGAGTATACCGTGAGACAAAGTAACTTGTGTCATCTAAACCATCTGGGTTTGGTACAAAGGCAGCCTGCACACAGTCAAGTAATAAATTATTAACAATATAGAAAATATGATAATAAAACAAGAAAACAAGCACCTGGACTGTGCAATCAGTAAATCTTACAAAACAATAAATGTATGTCCATTCACATGCATGCCAACAACAGCAACATAAATGCACGCAAAAAGCAGAAATAAATTGAACTCATTGGGAGGTAAGTTGTCATAAGGCTCAACAAAGTACTAATTTCGCAGCATTGTGGATTCATGCATGACATTTTCAAAGCACTTCCATGAACTTATCCTAACTGGAGAACGCACGGAATACACATAAAAGAATGCCATTAGATTTATTTTCTCATTATTGGTCATATATATAGAACTTCAGAATTGGGCCCATAAACTGAAAATCCGTAACCCCAATTGCTACTGGAATACTGTCTAGTGACTCTAGTTAACTTATATTTTATTCAGTAAACCTCATTATCAGTGCGAGGTTGAGCAATTTGGAAGCTCATAAAGTTCATAAACTTGAGGGCACGAGTTTGAGCATTAGTTGTACAGTTAAATAAACAAATGAGAGAGGCATGCATCCCGACCTTCTGTAATGCAAGGGTGTCCCAGTTAACTCCCCTGAAAAAAGGATGAGCTTTGACCTGTAAGAAAGTAAAAAACCAATCTGGAACACTAAGTTTATCTTCCAAGAAATCATATCGTTTTAGTTTATCTTCTAAGTAATCATATCATTGAGACAACTAGTCCACATTTTAAATAATCATAAGGTGCAGATGATGTTAATTTGACAATAACAAAATTTAAACACAGAAAATATAACCTCTGACGAACCCTTGGCTCCAAGACGCTGATCTGGATCATGAACGAGAAACCTATAAAGGAAAAGATTATGGTGTGAATGAGATATTTTAACATAAATAAATCCGTTTACAATTTTCACACAAAGTAAATAAAAAAAAAAACACAGGCACATAGCAAAATGGAAAGAAAGAATTTGTATGGCCAACCAAAATATTTTTGGCAAATTTCTGCAGAGTGAATCGAGACAATTTACAAATTGTAGGTCAACTAGGCCTAAAAAAATGTCAGAAACAATATACTTGAGTTACATATGAGTATGAGTGGGAATCTATAATGTAAAACTATTGGGAAAAGTGGAGGGTTGAATGAGGGATCATGGAATATATATACATTTAAAAAGAAGACCTAAAAGTGGTTCTAAAGTTTGATAAGATACTTGGAACAAGACCTTTAGAAGGTTTATGCATTTTAGAAAGGGAAACATATAATAATGCTGCAAAGAAGAGATGATTTGATCTAAATTGAAGGTATTAAAGAGAGAGACAGATAGATATACTACTTGATTCAATAACAGGAGATATAAAATTCTCAATCTCTAACCAAAATGTAGCATTTGTCATGCAAAATGGTAGAACAATATATGTGGCACTGACTAATAGTTAGTCTAATCAATGCAAATAAAAGGATACTAAGTGGAGAGGAAAATTTTTTAAATTCATTTGTTGGCCTGAAGGCTCTCTAACCAAGCTTAACTAGGTAGTTTTGGTGATTCTAACTGCTATTATGTGATCTAACTATCTACTTGAGTGTGTTTCATTTCAGATAGACATTGCTACTCAGGTACATAGGAAGGTTCTTAGTGTCCATTCTCAGTCAAGGAACTCAAAATCAATGAATTATCAGAGGTCAAGGACTTAGGCAAGTGAGTTGATCCATGAAGCACAAGCTCAAGTTCTCTTCATGAAGTACAAAGATCAATTCTAAAGAGAGTAATGACTTATCAAAAAAAAATTCTAAAGAGAGTAATGACAGACGTCTTGCCAAACTTATTTCTCCTTATGAGCAGCTAGATGTCTTCATGAGACTTTACGTCTCCTTTCTCAGTCACACCAATAGTCACATGGATATCTCCTAATGAGATTCATTTTCCCCTAATTCAAATCAGACTAAAGCTTCAAGAAAAAGCTTCCCTTTACGTCTTCCCAAGGTCAGCTGTTCTGACTTTACCACTTTCCCACACAAGTCAGAGTAGTCAATCAGTTCACTTCAGTATTTATTGCCGCGAACACACTGACACAAGGAAGCTTGTTAACAGCTCTATTATCTGAATTGAGCTGGAAGTATCAGCTTATTTGGACAAGAGTCAAGCACAAGTCAATCTCTAAACGACACACGAACATCACATAAATCACCAAGACGCCTCTCATAGACGCCTTACATGAAGAACTCTCTTTTCAAATAAACATCTTGCACAAATAACTCCCTTTTCAAACCAACTTCTCCAAACAATTCCTCACGTACTCCAACGGTCACAAATTCAAAAAAGGCTACAAATACACTTCTTCCCCAACGTCTCAAACTTAAGAGCAGTAGTTATACTGACCTCCACCATAGATGCATATGGTTTGAGTGAGTGATACAGAGTACAGAACCCAGTACACTGGATTGAGCTTGAGTGTGAGTACAGAAGCCAATACTCGAGTGAGAAAGAGTGAATTGAGAGAGATGGAGTGTAGAGACCAATACTCTAGGTGAGTTGAATGTGAGTACCAGTGCTTCTGTAGGTGAGAGAGAGAGTGAGTGTAACAGAGCACATATATCAGTGCTTCCGTATGAGTGAAACAAAGCATATACCAGTCCCTCTGTTTGCCAAATTGAGTGTGAGTAAGTGTACAGAAACCAGTCCACAAGTGAGGATGACTGAACTGGGTGAGAAAGAGTACACAAACCAGTACTCAAATGCAAATGAGTGAATGTGTGTGAAACTCTCCATATTGCATCTTCACCATACATACCTTGAGTCAAGCTTTTACTTTGAAATACTTATTTTGACTCGAGGTTGTGAGCTTAATTGTTGTATCAGTCCATTCAAGGGACATTCATAGATCTTGTTACCTTTAATCTTCTGTCAACACTTTGAGAGAAGTCCAAGTGGTTAACTTGGCAACTGGGCTGCTTGTGGAGCATAGTAAAGGTTACTTCTGAGCCTGCAAAAGAGAAGATGACCTTGACATCTCAAAAACAAGGAGGGTTGTGCTCTTTATCCTCAAAAGGAGTGAGTTAGTCCTCAGCTCGTAAAAAGGGGGTTTGATTGTCACCCGAAGAGAAGCAGTTAGTGGAATCCTCAAGAAGTTCTTGAGAGTTGAGGCATGGATGTATGTTAGCATGAGTTGTACCGAACCATGTAAAAATCCCATTGTCTAGTTGTTTGCATTTTTCTAACTCATAATCTTACTTGCCTAGCTGTTCTGCTAATTTGATTATATTGTTCCTAATCTTATTATACCATTCTGCATCAAACTGTTTATAGGCATGTTACAAGTGTTCATATAGTTGCGGTGAATATGTTAGGAGGGAAAGAAATAAGAAGCATGAACTTCTTAAGTGATCTTAGTTGTGCTAGTTCAACGTAAGCTATCCTTGTAATATGATACTTAATTAAACTATTGTACATGTTGAGAACGTGCTTACCCAGAATACATAATCTACCAAATCTTCAAATGTTCACAATGAAATATTCGTATTGTAGGAAAGAACACCATAAAAGATTATTGTGATCTTAAAATTAAAAAGGATAAAGAAATGAGAGATCGGAAAATGTACCATAGTTTGTTAGAAGACCCCATACATCCCCCTCTAAGGTTCTTGTTTGGGCAACATCATCCAATATGTAACATGTAACAACCGTATTTTGTATTTAATTAACGTATTATATATATGTAGATGTGTATGTGTAGTTGAGTGGATAAAGGATTTAAATTCAAATTTTGATTTTACAAGATTGTTATCTACTTGACTGATAGGATAGTAGGATAGATAGGAATAAGTTTGAATTTGGAAAGTGGTTTTTAGATAAGTTTTCATTATAAAATTAACCCCAGATGTATACTAAGGGGATAATTATTTTCTGTTCAGTGCATTTAATCAAGAAGGCTTCAGTGTAGAGAGAGTTTCAGGGAGAAGGAAGTCCGAAATCATCAGGAAAGTATTTCCTATGCATGATGTTATCTAGGTTTTATTAATAATATGTTTGTTGCTGATAAAGCCTAGTTTTCGTAACCAGAAAGAATTACCAGGGAAAATTGGAAATAAGAATATGTTGGAGCAGGAAACTTACAACAAAGGAATGAGCAAACCGGGAAGTAATTTCCTGCCTTCTTCTGTATGTATAACATTGAGAATAATTATTTGTTGGAGACACTAAATTTAGATTATTGTTTCTTATCAGTATATTAGAAATATGAGTTAGCAGTTAAATGAATTAGGCTAAATTGTTATTCATGGAAGGTTGTGTATGAGTGATCTGCCTCTCTCTGTGATAAGTAATTGGAAGATGCCTAAAATATATGGGTCCATATATTGGTGTATAGGCAATAGGTTGGATTCACAGAATACTAATGGAGTATTGTAGAAGAAATGGAGGTGTCATTTATATTTAGAATATATATAGGTATAGATTATAGATGGTTGCCAATAGGAAATTCAACTAATATATACGACTGTTGACATAAAATTCTGGAATTTTAGATCTGTCACAATGGAATGTTTGAATTGATTTCTATTACTGACGGAACACTTAAAAGAGGACTGAAACAGAATTGGAATGGAAGAAGACATGTTTGACTAATTTAAAACAGTGCATTAGATACAAAATATAATTGGGTCTATAAGAGTTTAACATAATTTTGGAGTCTAAAGACTGATTAGTGGAATTACAAGAGACAAACCACTGGGGTTGAGGTGTAATGGAATTACAAGAGAAACCACTAGGTTGAGGTATAGATTAATATGTGACAAAAGTGACAATGAAGACATGACAATATGTTGTAGATAAATGACTAAGATTAGTTATCCAATAAGAAACTATATACACACACACACACACACATATATATATATATATGTATATATGTAGTCTTAGGCTTGTACAGCACATAATTTCGTGGCATGCACTTACAGTATATAAATGCACATTTAATAGGTGTATTTGAACTACTTATTATTACAGTGAGCATGGAAGTCAAAGTCTGAATCGTATAACTGTCTTTGTTGGGTTGATTAATGAAGCCAAACTCTATCTCATTAATTACGAGTGTTTATTAGAAGCATACAAATCATGTGAGTGTAATACCAGTAAATAACTCAAGTAAAGAAATTGGGAATATTATATTATTTACCAAGTTCAGAGTACTAGTGAAACCAACTACTAATGATGCAAGAGAATGAGCATTTTTTAAAAAAATAAAAAATAAAAAATTATACTCCCTGTCCCATATCAGTAGTGCCTCTTTCCTTTTAGGTATGTCCCAAATTAGTTGTCCCATTTGAAAAAATCAGAGCAAAAGAAATGCTATTTTTCCATAGTTACCCTTTAAGTTTTTAGAGATCTCAAAACCTAGTAATATACATATTTAAACTTAAAAGGACAACTTGGTAATTTTAAAAGGGGACAATGCATTAATTGCATGTCCCCTTAAAAAGTTCTAATAACAAAAGTGGATGTCTAATATAGGACAGAGGGGGTTGTATTAAAAAGGGTTGGAGGAATCATAAGTATTAACTTAAGACAAATACAGATGTGTTCCATCTTGAATAATGGATGTGTTCCTACATATGTATAAATGGATGTGTTATTTATTGAGCTACTGGATATGTTCCTTCATTTTTTTTTGATAAGTAAGATTATATTGAAGAAAGGATCTCAAAAGGGTGCTCCCAGAGGAAACAAAGCCGACCAAGATATGTTCCTTCATAAAAATGATTGAGATAATCAGTATTGGATGTGTTCCTTGAGTTTGATATTGGTCATGGAACCAAAGAACATAGAATCTTTAACATCTGTTTTGTCACCCATGGAGACCGAGAAAGAACGAGATGAGATCCGAGTAAGAATAGGATCCAAGCAAGGAGATCAGCAAGAGGATTCTTTCCAAGCAAGGCTATGCTATGCCAT
>JAOTQH010058836.1:0-17158 GCA_025631255.1 Cornus kousa | reverse complement strand
GTAAGACTAAGAGGTATGGGAATTAAGTCTCCTAAATACTATGTTAGTGGGAGTTATGCTACTAATGGTTATGTTAGTGAGAGTAATGGGAGTAATGGACATTTAAATGTAATTGGTTACATATTTTAAATTCATGTAATGGACCTATTTTATATGAGAGTAGAAGAATAAGATGAAATAGTATGAGTAGAAAATAATATATTTCTAAGTGTTCCTTTCCTCAATTCCTCTTCCATATTATTGTGTTGTGTGTGTCTCTAGCCCCTCCACTATTTCCAACAAAGTGGTATCAGATAAAAAGCCAACAAAGTAGTATCAGAGAAAAAGCCAACATAATCTTCTTTGATTCTTGAACCGGTTCAAGAATTGGCTACTGGTTCAAGATGGACAACGAAGAATCAACCGATAAATAGTTTGGCTACTAGTTCCCAAGAGATAGTGGCAAATCTTCAACGTTTCTTTGACTATCACTCAGTGGAGCCGGTAGAAGAATTCTGAACTGGTTCAAACACACTAGTGGCCAAAACATAGAAACAGTTAACTTCCCAAAATCCTTTCATGTAATCATGTGATTAGACTCCACAAAAAAACACAACATAATTGATAATCCACATTATGAAAAAATTGAAATTACTGAAAATTGCTAACCGAATAAGAAGGAATTCGGGCTTTGGTTGGGCATATACTCATAGATGAGCAGTTTTTCTTCTCCTTCGATGCAATATTCCAAAATCCTAAAAAGATTATTGTGTTGGTGTTTCACAATGAGTAAAATCTCATTCTTGAACTCCTTGAAAGCCTTTTTATTGCTATGACTTGTCCATCTGGAATGTTGCCCTGAGACATGGTAAAAAATTGTTATATTCCTATCATTTTGATAAGAGAGTCTCCAGAATTTACCTTGTAAACAGGTTTTGACTAGCTTATTTGTATCAGAGAAATTATTAAAGAAAAAATTATTTCAATAGAATATAAATTGATAAAGAAAAAGGTCAAAATGGAGTAGTGTAGCATTCTCATGCAGTTTAGATACTCCTTTCAAGTTGTATGTGTGCTACTTACATGAGAGAGGGGGACATTACAATGTTGTCAGAGATGGAAAGGATGAAAACCATGGAGGAACACTTGATACATCAAATGCGTTATTGCTCACATCCCTACAAATGACAATATGGTTGAAAACGGAAAATGAGAACACTACTAACTGATATAATTGTCAAAAGTAGGTGTTTTATTCAATGAAGATAAAAATATCAGCTACTTACAAATAATTAAGGGAACTCATGCCAGTAAAATTTGGCGGTGGACCAATGAACTTATTGTTACACAACAATTCGAAAGTGAACAATCAAAAGCCAAAAAGAAAAAAGCAGAAAATCCATCACAGATAATGTTGACTTCCTGAAAACAAGTATAAATGTTCAAGTAGTTAATGTGAGTCGTACGCAGTGGAATATTTAGAAAGTTTTGATAATTCTGAAATAGATCTGTGTCTTTTCCAACTTTACTTATTTTAACAATTAAACAATTAATCACATGCAGAAAAAATAAAGCAAAGTATAAAGTTAGAGAAAACACCAGGATTTTAGCGAGGAAACCCTAGTTGATAAAATATGTTAACTGTTTGCATGGGAAAAATCTCATGGACTGTGCAATCCAAAGTTAACTGATCCACTATGCTTGAAACAAAGTACACTGAACTTTGACTCTGGCTCACACCCTATCGTTCTACCAAACACCAACTGCTGACAATCCTCTGGCTTTGCGACTCCCCGTCCAACAACAACTTGACCTCAGGCTTATGCTTGATATTAGAATAGTAACAGGTAGATTAGACAACACTCCACGAATGCTCCAACCCTTTCAAAGTGCGATCTTTTGTACTTCTGTTCTTCAATCGTCGGAATTCAATGTAGAAGTAGATCTGCTTTCGTTTGATCAATGTATATGCAACTATATGATCAAGATCAGGATTTGAATATCACAACTCTAACCTCACTAGGTGAATATGTGTGTGTTCTAAGAAGACAATAGAAAAATTAACTTTGATTTTCTGAGAGAAATAAACTTCCTAAGGCTTTGTATAATATATGAATAATGATGTAAAAGCCGTGAATAGACCAATATATATGACATGGTTTATATAGAGGTTTGCAAAGTCCTATTCCTTCTGAAAATAAAGGAAATTTCGTGCATAGAACTTGGAAGAAAAGTTGGATAAAAAGGTAATCAAACAGAAAAACGAAACTGAAAACTTTTTGTAAACAGGACTTCTGGAACCGGTTCCCACACTTGGTACCGGTTCCCAAAGGACAGTAAAGAGTTTTTTGAACCTTAGCTTCTGGAACCGGTTCCCAAATCTTGGTACCGGTTCCCACTTGACAGAATCCAACTGAAACTTAGATTTTCTGTATTTTGGAAACTCTGAACATATACCCTGTAGGCAATTGAGTTCTAAATGGGAAATGATGTCCTAATATATTGTCCTTGCCTTTTCGATGATCAATAGTACTTTCCTCTTTTGAACAAACTTCTAATTCCGTAGTCGATGTCAAGTCTGATATGGTAACTGAAATTACAACTCCACTTGGACTTATTTTGTTACCGAAAGATGTCAATTACAAAAATATATCTCACAAATAAATGCATGGCTAAGGCTAATAAATCCACCTAAGCATAAAAAGACCTAATTTAAAAATCCAGGTATTACAGTTTCTTTATATAAAGTATATATATTTAGTGATAATTTTACAAGGATGCAAAATTTTTTGTACATTTTGACGAGGAATGGCATGGATTTTAGAATTGATTATGGGATATTAAAACTTCTCATATTTCTACTTTCTAGTTTGATGACCAATTCTTGGAATGGTACTATGTTTTTTTCTTTTTCTTTTTCCCCGCTCTGAATTAATATAGCTAACTTATGGTTGGTTTAAGAAAATTAAGGTATTTCTACGTCGGGGATGAATTATTGTGGGACAAGGACTTGTTTGCTTTCTCGTGAGCTCTCTCTCTATATATATGGTAGTTGTGTTGTGGATTTAGTGGTGAAGATGGTGGCTGTAATAGTGTGGATTTGGCGGTAGTGGTTGAGATTACAAGGAAGATGGAAGAGATTTAAGAAAAGAGAGATTGAACAAAGGTATTGGCCAACTATGATAAATTAACTATTAAAGTTAACATTATTAATTATGGTTAAATTTGATAAAGTAATAAAGTGTAATTGACTAATTGAGTTTTGATTCGTTGAAAAGTTTGTTGTTTTGGACCGCATGAGAGCCTTCATGTGTGTGTGTGTATATATTTGTGTGTGTGTGTGTGTGTGAGAGAGAAATATTTATAATGTGTCTTCTCACACTTCCTCGGCAATCAAATGGAGGACAAGAAAAAAAATAAAAATTGGCGGTGCCATAAGAAAAATTAAACATGGAAAACAAATAGAAAATCAACATCAACTTTGGTTACACAAATTATTTCAGTAATAGCTTGATAAAGAAAATGTCCCAAGCTAGAAAGCCCAAAAAAATAAAATAAAAGTAGGGAGGAATGCGGAAAAAAACGCAGAAGAAGAACGTCGATAAAGGGACGACTTGGAAGCGGTCTGCCAATAGAACAAAATGGCATTTCAATCTGGCATGTTCTTCTAAAACTTGTTTTGCTGCATTTGAAGCCAATACCTCTTTATTATCTGATATTGTCAAAGCCACCAGAAAACAATGAAAATCAGCTAGCAGACTTCTTGTTCCAGTTCATCATTTCACAGTTTTCCGCCTCACTAGCTCGATTTGTGTAAGCTTGAAACAGCACCATCTAAAAGACCTGCGCAAAGACATCAGCTCCATTGACCAGGAACTAGGTACTTTGAAAATATTTTGATGTTTAACGGATGATGAACTTCATTCTGAAGACACGCTGTCTCGGAAATTATGTCAAAAGAACAGATAACCCCCTCATTCAAGTTTGATCTGCAACGGTAAAGGTTTGTTTGAAAGAGTGTCTCCATGTTTATCTCTAGCAAAGCATCATGTGGAGATAGAGCAATCCAATGCGAAATAGCTCTTTCAGTAAGTCATCATTCTCAAACATCCGGACCTGCATCTGCAATCTTGCGTCACTCCAAACACCATAACGCCAGTCTTTCCAGTTGCCGTCATGACATTCCTGTTAACCGTTTGGTGGTTTTTCTTTGTCAATGCACAACAAATACTGAGAATGTCAATATTAGCTTCAAGGTCTCAGCGATCCATAATAATAGAATGGTAGATGTGGTTTCTTCTTCCCTTTCCCTGAGAGGAAGGCAATGATGCAGCCAAAGGCCTTGAACCTTTCTTCAACCTGAGAACCAATATAGTACAATCAAAACCAACTAAACCAAAGCTAATTAACATCAAGCCATAACAGAACCAACAAAATTTAAAAGAAGATTACACATCAATAATTGGCATGCACGAGTTCCTTCAGCCGATGGCAGAATAAGGTATTCCAATTTGAAAATGTAATAAGTATAAAATAAAAACTGACAATTCCAATCTATCAGCGAGAATGTTGGGAATGGTCTATGTACTTTATATAGTCCAATTTAATTCCCAAGGCATTGTTCTAATAGTTGTGCATAACTGCAATTAAATAGCCCAAGCCCCTATATTCGTGTTATAGCCAAAGTCACAAAAAATAATGACCAGTCCAACTAGCCTCACACACGCTATTCCTTATTTTCAGTTTTATATCCATCTCATTTTGTTCTGAATCTTACACCATCAAAAGGAGCAAACAGGGCCATTTGCAATAACTGCCCAAAAGTATCAGCTTCTTTGATTTAACAATTATGGAGTATTTCTTTTTTGAATTTTCTTTTGGTATCACTTGCTGAGAGAGTAAACATCAAACATTGATAGTTTGATTGGTTCAATAATTTAATAATAACTTTCTATTTTTTAAGATTGAAAATCTGAAAACTCTTTTAACATTTCTCTAAGAACTTTTAGTTAAAAATTGTTTGTTCTCTTATCATATTAAAACTTTTGCCATTATACCAATCACTACCTACGAAGAATGCTCCATTCTCTTTTTATCTCTATAATTATCAACCCAAATAATTATGCCCAAAAATAGGAAAAATACCAACGCATCCTTGAAGATGCAAACTAGTAATATATACATTTGCCAATGCTGAGTCAACTTACCCCATCAAATGTCTGTTACTAAAGAACTTCACTTACCAAAGTTCTTGATTAATTGAAAGAACTGTGCAAGCAGCAGTGGACTTAACACCATCCAAACTGGCAACTCCGATTGCATCTCTGGAAACTGTACATATTACTTCCATGGAGGAGAGACGCACGTTCGGCATCCATGATGACCTTTCATTCTCATTGCTATCACAGCACCCCTGTTAATCTGTCAATGCAAAACAAATAATTAAAATGTCACTATTAGCTGCAAGGTCTTGAGGATTTGCATGGTAAGGGAATGGCATATATGGCTTCTTCCTTGAGAGGTAGGCGATGCTGTGGCCAAAGGCCTTGCTCCTTTCTGCAATCTTGAAACCAATATATCCCATCACCACAATATCATCTATCCTGTCATTGAATTGGAGTCCTAATGCATCAAGTTCTTGAAGAAACAGTAAACCAGAAAGGGTGAGGCTAATTGTGGCCAACGGCCTAGTAATAAGCTTCTCTAAGCCCAGAGGAATGCTCATTCGCAACTAAGCTCCAATTCCTGTGGTGATTGTTGGCAGGACAACCAGCAGAATTGTTTCCTTGGCCATAAGTATGATGGACCTTGGAGGATAAGTTCTGGTTGTGTACCTTGTAAGAATATAGAATTAGAATTAATGATTAAAATTTGAAAAAATTAATAAGCAATATATTGAGAAGTATATTACAACGGACTAGCTTGGAAACTCAAATAGCAAAATTGAAGAGGATTAACAAGGGAAGAAAATTACCATCAAAATTGAGGCTGTTTGATAACTTATTTGGCAGGTAAGTTCCCAAGGGTGTGAGAGCTTAGCTTCTTTATCATTAGCCAAAAATAAAAAGAAACTGACAAGCATTACATATGTTCCTAATCCCTTCCTAATTGAATAAATTTACTACCGACAAAAACCAACCAAACTAGAGCTAATTCAACATCAAACTATAACAAGCCAACAACGGATAAAATAACCAAAAAATCATTCATTGGTATGCACGAGTTACTTCACGCAATAGCAGAATAAAGGTAATGTCCCAACACAAAAATGAACAAGAAGAAGATGAAGACTGACAATTCCAATACGCTGGCAAGAGTATTCAAAGTGGTTTATGGAACTGTAGTACAAGGAATTTAACTCCAACTGTTCTGAAATTTGTGCCAACTGCAATTATACCATGCTCCTCCATGTTATGTAGCATTTCTGAGGTCACCAAACCAATGACAAATACAACTAGCTTCACAAACACGCGCAGGCAAACAAACATGCCCATAAATGCATGAAGAGATTTCATCCATTCTTATCATCTCGTATCCATCTCAATACATTCTAAATTTACACCAAAAAAAGGAGCCAAAATCAGTGCCCTTTGCAAGGACTGCACAAAGGAATAAACTTCTACGGTTTAACAATTGTGGGAGAAATATTTTGACATTACACAAGATCTTGACATCTACAAGTAAAGAATTTATTGATAGAATATAAACTACTTGATGCCAATATGACGTCCAATCTTTCTATGAATCCATTCTGTTAAAAAGAATGGATTCCCCTCATTCAAAGTCCAACTGCGATAGCAAAGGCTTATTTGAAAAGAAAGCCTCTAAGTTGCCTATGATTACCTCTTGCAGCGCTACAAAGGATTCTGGGGTTGCAACAGCTTTATGTGGAGACAAAACAACATTATCCAATGCGAATAGCTCTTTTGGCACGTTAGGTTCATTCTCAAACACATCGAGACCTGCACCTCCAATGTCACCTCGCACCAAAAACTGCACCAATTCCTTCTCATCAATAAGAGCCCCACGCCCAACATTAATAATGACACCTTCCTTCCCCAGTTTTGTCATGACATCCTTGTTAATTATGTGGCGGGTTTCTTCTGTCAATGCACAACAAATAATGAGAACATCACTGTTCACTGCAAGCTCATGGACATTTGCATAATAAGGAAATGGAGCATGCGGCTTCTTCTTCCTCGAGTTGTATGCAATGCTGCATCCAAATGCCTCCATCCTTTTAGCAATCATGGAGCCAATACTTCCAAGCCCCACTATCCCAATTCTTTTACTCCCGACCTGCAATAAAATCCATGTCACAATATTGCAGTGGTACAATTCATTATGGACAAAAACCAAATTGGTGAAACTCTCTCTATAACTATTCCTAACATTGTTCACTGCAGGGTCCCCTCTAGGGGTAGCAACACATCACATCAGATATATAAAAAAAATTCATTTTCAGTATGTTGATACCATTTGAGGAGGATGAAGAATGAGTTTTCTAAACTTGATACTCTCAAGATTGCAGCATGTACCATATATGTAGAAGTAAAGCAGATGCTGATGGCAAAGACATGGGGAGAAGTTACTTGCAACTATTTCTTGTCATAGCATAACATAACTAGTCCGTGGGTTTCTGCATGTAATACTTGGGAAAGGACTAAATGCTACATACTCCAGCCCCTCTTATAATCCATACCTTGAAACCATCTATAGACTTGTTTCTTGATTCCAAAATACTTTTTTAGATACCAACCAGAAACAACTTCAAAAATAACAATAATATTGATATCAACGTAACAAAATTGATGATTGCTACTCTTAGAACATGACTAACACTACAACCACAAAGATTTAGAAACTGAAGGACATTTTGGAATCAAAACTCTGATATTACAAATATACCGTATAAAGAAATCTTCTACTGATCTCCCAATCCAAACTGAAGTTACTGAAATTAAAGCGTGTTATGATACTCCTATTGAACACAACTCGATTGAAAGAACTGCACATATATTGTATAGGTGGCTAAATCAAAATATTAATTTCACTATCTGAATCGATAACACCTAATTTGTTCTGCTTTGTTTTATCTTTTTCGGTGTGTTCTGGAAACTGCAGTAGTATCAGCTTTAAAATCATGATGACAGAGCACCTTACAATTAACATACAAAAATTAGTAGGGTGGAACTTTCATGCATAAAATGATCACGTGCACATAATTCATCTCTATACATATACATAGAGAAAAAAACATTTTCCAATCCCAATTTTGCCTCCAATCACAGAACAAAAACTCTGTTTTAAGGGTGAAGATAACAAATACAGTAAATGTGGGCGAGTCCATTTTAACTTCCAGATCACTTAGCCCCCCAAAAAGTCCATTTAAAGTTCAATTATCTCAAGAAGGGGTCAATTAATATAAATAAAACACCACCCAACAAACACATTGTATTGGTTTTATTATGATTTGTCAAGATACAATATGTCAAACTGGCACAGAGACAATCATGCTTTGGATGTTTCCAAAATAAACAAATTCATTATAAATTTCAATTCAAATAGGATATGCATTTAGAAGTCAGTCGAGAAAATGATTTCCACTCTGTTATCCTACAAGATCGGCACTTTTTAACCCAAATTGGAAGAAAAATAATTTAAACTTCAATTCCAATTCTAAGCTTTCAAAAGTGTAATATTTTTTTATAAAATTAAAGTCAGTGTGCGTGTGAAAAATTGTGCATATATGCGTGTGTGAAAAATTGTGCATATATGCGTCTCTGAAAATTTGTTATGTAGTAAATATGAAGAGAGTGTACTTGCTCAATACCAATTCAGATAAAATCTAATTAAACTGAGAATGAACATGACAAAATTGATCAAGTTCAATCTATAAGTGGCAAAATTTGACCTTAGAACCAAGAGGATACTCTCCTTTCAGATGCCACAACCCGGCCCGAACGTACCGGTCCGCAGCGGAGATTCGGCGGAGAACGTCGATGAGTAGTGCTACGGCGCAGTCGGCTACGTCCTCGGAGAAGGCGTCGCCGGCGTTGGTGACTCTGACACCGCGGCGGCGGCACTCGGCGAGGTCTATGTGGTCGACGCCGGCGCTGGAGCCCACGACGCACTCCACAGACGGGTACCGGTCGAGTATATCGGAGTTCACGGGTGAGGGACCCACGGATAGCAAGACCCGGGCTTGGGCGGGTAAGGGTGACGAAGGGTCGGAGTCGATCGGGTCGAATAGGAGGAAACGGGTCTCGAGTGACTTGAAAAAGATCTTGAACTGGGGAAGACGATGGACGAGAACCAGACGGAGGTCATCTGATTTGTGGGTTTCTTGGGATTGTTGGAGGTCTTGGGAAGAAGAAGCCATGGATGAGCTTTGGGATGAATGGAGAAAATGCAAACGTTGGCACTACTAAAAAATGCTTTTGCTTTTGTATGTATACGTGGGATTAGGTGAAATTGCTGTTTGGACGTGGACATTATTAGTGAATAGTGATTATCCATGAAGAGTTTCTCCTTGTCCATTAGTGGTAAGCCATACCAACACGGATCCTTTGCTATAATAACAGGCTCAACCGCTTAACAGCACCCAACAACGACGGAGGGCTGTGATTTACTCACTTGGTGTTGTGTGAGTTACAATACGTGAGATTAACTGTCATTGAGTAATGCCCAACAGTTGTCAGTAGTAAATTGAACTTAACTTTATCGTATGAGTTACAGTACATTGTTGTAACAAGTACTACGTATGCTACAAGCAATAATAATATATATTTTTTAATTCGGAAAATGCCATGAATTGTATTTAGCATTATCCTATTTTTTGGTTACTTCTATATACAAGTATTAAGTCTTTTTTTTGGTTGTATGGTTGATTGTTTGTTTTTTGGTTACTTCTCGTGCAGCTTCTAACTTTAGAAAAGTGACTCTGATTATTTTTTTCCCCAACTATTTATGAGTTAATTATATGAAATTTTACTTTTGTCATGCTGTTTATTAATTTAAGTTATAATCTCAGTTAAATCACCTATTTCATATTTTCAGTATTTTATTTTATTTTTTATTTATTTAAGGAATAAACTGTGTTAGAAACTTTTCCGTATTAAACATTTGGAAAGAGACAGAGTGGATGTAAATTGTAGACAGGGGAGCAGCAAGAAGCCAAGAATAATACCTTTTACCTTTATGGTGATTGTGGCTAGTCAGGTGAGGTGGGGGGTGAGGGAGAAGAAGTGGTGTTATAAATATGTACACACTCACATAAATGTATGCACCAATTTCCAAACTAATCCATCCACATTAAATATCCCCCTTTTTAATTTTTTTATATTTGAACTGACAAATAAATTTATTTATTTTTAATCAACCATTCAGATAATATGCACCTATAGGAATTCACTTCTCAACTCTCATTCATATAGTGTGATAGCTTAAGTGGTAGGACATGTGTTGCTTAGTCAAATTTGACTTTTAAAAAAAAAAAAAAAAATTACTCTCATTTTCTTGATTGCATGGGTGATGATTTATTACAGCAATTACTGAATCTTGGTTAAATGTTGAAATCAACATATTGATCATAAACTTGGTCAGCAATTTTTGCTATTAACATAATTTGAGCATGAAAAAATTCATTCTTAACAACACCTGATTAGTGTCCGTGATACGAGAAATTATTTATTGCAATTGTTGTAAGTTATTATTCATTGCAATCGTTGTAAATTATAACGGTGACGTGGTGTAACGAATGATTACAAATATTCCATCAAAACAAAGTGGATGTACAATAAAATTAAAAAGCTAATATATTTGCTTTGGTGGAGTGTTATAACTTTCTATTGTATCAGTTTATCGTTACAACAGTTGCAATGAATAATTTCTCAAGACGAGACACCCTCCGATGTCTAGGCCACCATCATTGCTCTTTACACTGGACTAATTCTCAAACAACTCACAACTCACATATCCACCATGTTTCCATTAGGACTTGCACCTCAAAAACTTTTATTTAGAGAGGAGAAAACACTGCAAGAATAAATCCTTGTTGGATTAGGGGTTTTTTTTAGGGGGACAAAGAACTCTCACAATATTCTTGTAGAAATTTGAACACTCTACCTTCCACTCTGAAAGAAAATGAAATACTACCATGCCTCGATCTTAATGATTAGTGCAAAGTTTGAATAGAAAGAAAAAAAAATATGGAATTTTTTATGAGAATGCAAATATGGTGGAACCTGATTTTCTTTGTCCCGCAAAATACTTGATTGAAAGTTCGGAATAAAAATGAATTTGTATTGCATTGGGTTAGAAAGTTCTCTTGAATCCAACTATTTTGTTGCCCATTAGAAACTTCGAAACAAGTTACACCAGTTTGCCTAAAAAGTGTTCTTGATCATTACTATGTAAGTGTTGCAAGAGTTAAAACTAATGGGCTGTAAAATTGCTCCATTGGAACATTGAAATCACCTCTCCCCATATAATAATATTAAGGTCACGTACATTTGACTCTCTGATTCTGCAACGGTGGAAATCTGGTGCACTTGACTAACCCTTTTATTAAAGAGATTTGGCATAATTTTTCATGCTTAGTCCAGGAGATTTGGATCAAGACAAAATTGTAAAAGGTATTGCTTCCACTGAGAGAACCAACAGATAAATGAGAAACCAAAACTATCCATGCATGGGAGGCTGAGAGCATAGTTCTTTAAACTTTTGACTTGGTTTATTTTTGGCTTGAAAAGGAAAAGGGTTCAAGAAATTATGCTAGAAATCTGAAGTAAAATGACAGAGATAAGTAACTGATGAATGATGATCCCATTTGAGAAAAAGGTGACACTGATCATTTGCCCTCTCCAACAGAAAAGTTGAACAAATAATCCACATTCAAACTGCCAAAGGTGTATGCACGACATGGATATTACATAACCAGAAAGTTGAGGAAATGAAATACCATGAGGTCCTATTCTTGTACTATTATTGAGGATAGACAAAAATCAATGGAAAATGATGATGCCTTTTTAATTGAAGCTAAATTAATGAACAAGGCACAACATTGGAGGAAAATGAAATGACACACATGAATCACAAAGAATATTGCATGTCATCACAGTAGACATGAATGCAGACATAATTTTCCCATGTACAAGAATAGTAAAACCACTAGCTTATCAGGCAGGGTACCAAGTCTCTCAATTTCTGTTGCAGCTCAGATGCAGTAATGCTCCTACCATCATTCACCTGGGCATAAAATTATAAATGGAATGACCCATTGTTTCGAATAAATAATTTTAGAAAAAAAAAACAAACTCTTCAAAGGGGATTTGATTAGTCGTACCTCTGATTCAATAGTGTGGAGCAATGATTGATTCACTTTCGTAGAAATGCAGCAAACAATTGAAAGCCCTTCTTGGATTAGTACATTGAGAACTTTGGAAAGAGGTAGCCCTCCTCTCAAGGCAGTGCCTACATTAACCTTCAGCCCTGTCCTACAAGTTTCAACTGTTATGTTGTCCCCTAGACAAGTTCTTTGCGAAGATTCTGAAGCAAATTTGATATCATCTGGATTGGACAGTCTTTTTAGCCCATCAATCTTGTCATTCAGCTCTTTCACCCTCTTCTGCAGATGATTTATATAATTAACTGCCTCATGCATTTGATCAGATATAGACCTCTTTCCCTGAAATCCATAGATAAAGCCATATAAAAGCTATAGGACACTATGATCACACACACACACAAAGGAAAAAGGATAGTTGACCTTGAGATACTCAAGGGGAAGTAGTGATCTTAGAGACTTGTAAAGGATAGCCATTTCTTGCCTCCTTTGTCTTTCAACATCTCTATGTTTGATCTTCTTATAGTCTTTCGGTTTTGAAATGTCGTTTTGAGAAGGGCTCGAGGACTTCTGCCTCCAGACAGAAGCAGGGTTGCTCATTAGATTACTGCCATACAGAGAAGGGATCACAAGGATGTCTTGTTGGATTGTGTGTTGTTGGCGGGGATTAATTTGGTCAAATGGAAAAAAATGAAGATATAGAACCCATTCTACAGCATACTAAATGTTCGCGAATTTAGTGAAACTCGGGAGACTGTACTTTTGGAGGCCACACATTACGTTCACATGTAGAGAACTACAATATGTATGCTCCATATTTAACCTCCCAAAAAAAAAAAAAAAACATTTAAAATGCAATATGTATGCTGAGGAAATGTAGCTACTTATTGAGTGGTCCTAACATCTCTGGATTCCCAATATTGAATATCTAATAATTAAAACTTCTGCAAGAAGGATGAGTTTTTTGACAGATTGACCTGCTGACTTCAATATCATTACAATCTCAAATTGTCATCACTCCACCTCTGATAGTAATCACTGACCAAATAAAATTATCAAATGGTTTCAAAATATAGGACTGTCACCATCATCATCATCATCATTGTAGATTTGTAGCTGTCAAGTTTTTTCCTCCTGCTTTAATATAACAAAAAATAAAAATAAAAAGTGGAGACATCCACATTTAAGTACAATATTAGGTTTGACACATTGATCATGAAGATATTGGCTCTGATCTAAATTATTGAATGTGAACCTTGTGTCTTGTTGCTCATTAAAATAGCCATATCCAACTACTTAATTCATTGGTTTAATAAATCAATCATTACTAGGTTTAATGCTCCTCAAAGAGTTCTTCACTAAGATTTTGAAATTTCAACTAGTCTCACTTTTTCCAGAACATCCACAACATATTGATCTGACTAGCAAATTTAGAGGATAATCTGTATACTAGCATTTGGTAAAAAAAAATTAAAAAAATAAAATAAATAAATAAATAAATAAGAAGAAGAAGAAGCAAGAAATGGTTGAGGAGCAAATATAATCCATCTCAAACGACAAAATCAGAAACCAGTGACTGTCACTGCAAGATACAATGCTCTCTTTTGAAAATATAGACGCAACAAGCTTCCAAACTTTATGTTTACGTTGCATTACCCTAATTACGGCTGAGAGCAGAAATTGGTGCAGTTCAGGGGACTGCCCACGACAAGGGTTTGAAAAGGCGGAATGCAACCACCTTAATTACTTCAAGGTTGTAGCATCAAAAGAAGAACTAAAGGGAAGTTGTAGTGGATTGAATAAATACTTTTTTTTTTACAAAGGCCATGCAAGTCATTCATCTAAACAGGTCATTTTCAATAAATATTAAAAATGATAGATATACTACATTATTGGTTCTTGATTAAAAATTGACTATTATGTGACATGGTTTGATTTCTGTGAGATTAAATAAAATTAAAAGAGATATGTTATCTTGTAGCTATGGTTGAATGTTTGTTCTTGATTGAGAAATTGATACTAATATATGATGCATATATGGTGTCCTTACATTTGAAAAATAAAAGATGAACAATTGATTAGAAGAAGGTTAATTAAGGAACCAAGCAATAAATTAGTGGAAATGAGTCCAATGATATTGGATTCTTGGTAGCCTACAAACAGTAGAAAGTTGATTGTGCAATTATTTTTAAATATTAAAAGAAAAATATGGAACTACAATCATCATTAGTAAAATTATTAAGAATTGTCATTATTTGTCAGACTTCACTCCACCAAATCACAATAAAGAAAAAGGAAAGGATATATTATTAGATCAATTTGAAGAAGCTCTCTCTCTCTCACTCTCACTCACACTCTCTCACACACAAGATTACCTGGGTTGTATTGAAGAATAGCAGCATATATGCACATTATATTTTCAAAACTCATGACATGGCTATTGTAAGAGTCTCTGTTTTGTGCTCTTTTAATAATAGCCTGTAGGTACAAGTCTAGCCAGTGATCATCAATTTCTTAATAAAAACACTGAAAGATGCTGAAAGGCAAGATAAATTAAATAATAATGAAATAGTCTATTGAATTAAAACATGTAAAATGCAGCTAATCTATTATATTCATTTCAATAAGAAAATTCGTACATACTAGACAAAACCTCGCTTTTGCGTGTGACAATTCATGAGAGGTTGAGAGTTACAGAAAATTAATATAGAGAAAGCATGTATGGGACCAACTAATTAATCATATGAAGGCACTGCTAGTGACTAAGAAGTTTAACTGTTGTGTTCATGACATGAAGAGCACCTTTTAGTTAATAATGGCCTCCAAGAAGCAAACAATGAGTTGCTGAGTCCTTGTCTGAAGCACATAATGAGTTGCAACATTTTATAACTTTCTTGAGTTATTTGGTTTGAGAAGAGTCGTATATGGTGATTGTGGTCGAAGACATTAGACTGCATAGAAATTAATCTATATAATGGCTAAAAACCCAATTCATAATTGCGGCAAAGAGACGCAAAGAAACTAACTAATTAAGCATTATTTCATAGGAGGTGCAATGAAAGATTGAGAAATTCAAATGAAGTTTTGTAAGTTAGGAGCAAGAGCTAGCCGAGTCAGGTCAATGGGGCACCCTGTCCCAAACTCATACCGGCAATGGATTTTTTTTTTTTTATAAAAAAAACTGGGTTCGGAGTGCCTCGCATTGAAGCCTATGCAAATATTTTAAAGAAAAACAATTCAAACTTGAATAAATTTAAAATAAATTTTATAATTTTTTTGTAATAGGGTTAAATATTTAACAATCATAATAACAAAAGTATTGTTAAAATTTAAAATTATTATAAGAAATAAAGGAAAAGGAAAAGGAAAAAGAAAAATTATAACTAAAAAATATATTTATTTATCTATTAATTATTAATCGGAATGGAACTTTGTAAGTTTTACAATCTGTCTCCGAGCCCTCAACTCCAATTATGATTTATATGATCCCAAACTTGTCCTAAGGGTGGGGTGGGTTAATTGACATTCCAATGAGGTTATTATTGTCCGACCATTGGTATTCCGAAATTTTAAATTGTTATGAAATGGACCCTATAAATATATATTAAATTATTATTCGATTTAACAATTATAACTTTGGTCAAGTTACACGTATTGCACTGTATGAAATGGAACCAAAACCAGGTTTATCTTATAGGAGTAGTTCAGTAAACTTGACTAATCACTAATTGACAAAAAAAAAAAAAACTATCTAAATCAGTAATAAGAAAATCTTAAATATGTCTGAATATTAAACAAGAAAAAGTGGCCTTGAGTTATATAGCAATTTTTTAATACAAGATCGAATAGAGTTCGATGAAGGAATTATATAGTTTATGAAAAATAAAAAACAAAAAATTGGAGATTCCTTTCAAATTTTCAATCTACCAAATCCATATCTTATCTTGTTAGATGAATTATTTCTTTATTAATGTATTCATATGGGCCCACATAGTGATCTGGCCTTTAATTGTATGGCTCCTAGACTGGCCCATTAATAAAGGTTTTGGGCTGTGAAGTACTTTTGCTTGGGCCCACAAAAACAAATAACCAATTAAATTTTTTTTTTTTTTGGGCTGTGAAATAGTTTTGGTTGGGCCTAATGGACTTTTTGTGGGAGGACAAGGGAGGACTTATCAACATCATATCAGACACACCCTTCGGCTCTCGAATCAAAATCCTCTCTCTCCAAAGAGAGACACTCTTGGTTCTTGGTTCTCTGCTTCTCTCTGCAAAGGTCGGTACGTTCCATTTCCACTCGAACCTACTTCTACCATTTGATAACTTGTTATACTTGGCGGGAATGAATTAGATGCGCTATACATATATGTGTGTGCTTTTTTTCCTAAAATATATATGTTTGTTTTTCTAGTTTAAGATTGATTTTGATTGTTTTCCTAATTAGTAACTGGTTGATTTTGAAGTGTGCTATACAGTAAATGCATCATTATTGAGATTTTATTGCAATTGGATATATTTTGATTTCAAGTGTGATACTCTCTAATGCTGTTATTTGGGTTTAAATGATGCTTTCATCCTAAACTATACGTGTTGCACTGATTGGACTGAACTTTTGATTATTTGAGCACATATTTATTGTCCACTTTGATTTCTAAGCTTTTATCACTCTCTCACTCTGGCACAGACACTCACAATCACTAATTTCAATTGGACTGAAATGAAATCAAGTAGGTACACCACCGTGTAATATATATATATATATATATATATATATATATTTATATTTATATGTATGTATGTATATATCAGCCCTAGGGTATCCTTGGAAAATAG
>JAOTQH010058622.1:0-17162 GCA_025631255.1 Cornus kousa | reverse complement strand
TGCTTTTTTTTCTTTTCTTATTTTTTTTTTTTTTTTTTTTTTTTTCTTTCTGGGCAGACTGACACATAAAATTACGAGGAAATTAATAATCGAAAGGGGAAAACAATATACCTAGTATACAACAATTTTTTTGCTAAGACCAGATAGTTTAGGACCTCCACAAGCTAGGCTGGAAGATTTCATTCCCTATACAACTAAGCCAGAGAGTTTGCAGAGCTCCGATAGATTTCATCAACATGGGTTGCAGGCACATAAACTGCATCCATCAGCGAGCTGTGAGTCCGGCCATAGAAAGCATAAACAAGCACTCCCAGCACCAGCCATATAGATACACGGATCCAAGTGTCAACTCTGAGGGTTTGGATAGATAACATACTATTATATGAGATGGGAAAAAAGAAACATTTTGTACTAGAATATCAGGGAGAAGTTCACGAAGGCAATTGCATTACACCAAAAATATAATGATTGTTCAATAAATAGTTCATTGCGAATTTTTTAGTCCAATACTATTGAAGGTAGAAACATTTTTTTTTTCCTTATTATTCTGGTCACTTAAACTTTTTTTTTTCCCCGGTAAATCTGGTCACTGATTTTCTTTGGCCACAACAAGAAAATATGGATAGGACTGAATGTTTTGAGATCCCAAGTTCTATATTCTTTTATAGAGACTTATCTACTTCTTGTCAAATCAAGTGGAAGATGAACCTCTGCTTGTTTTAATGGACAAAATGATATATGATAGGGCATTGAAGTTCATGTAATGTGAGATGAGTAACATAGGCAGTAAAGCTGTCCTCTTAGAAGCACGCCTCCTAATGTAATGAAACAAAACTGCTTTGGTTTCAAATAATTAATTAGAACCTTTCATCAACAAATATCAATCTTCTCATAATGAAAAATATGTGCAACCAGTTTCCATGACAATTGCATATAGTTTCCCTTGTCACCATACAGAATCTAAAATTTAAAAAAATATGGTAAATCATATCAAGGAAGTTGGATACTGTAAGATAACAGTTAACAGCTTAAGTAAATAGTAAGTACTCACCCAAGATTAACCAGTAAATAGGTGTTGATAAGTATGCAGGCAATAGGTAGGAGGGGAACAAACGGGCAAATGAAACCTGAATAGAGATAAAAAGTTCAAAGTTGAGAAATTTAACCATACTTCAATGCACAGATACTGAATGCTAACACAATGTGAGATCAGTTAATATTCAAGGCATAACTTGGAGCTCTAGTTCAAAATGCAGGTGGGTTCTTGACTAAGCCAACTATAAACCACATTATATAACTATAATACAGACTGGTTATACATGGGTTCCATAATTTGAGGGTACAAGTTGCCATATGGAATGCACATCATGAAAAGTAAATTTAGGATACAATCCAGTTGTTCTATCAGGTAAGAATAACATAGCCAAGAGTCAAGATTTTTATGTTTATGGAAAAAGAACAAACCTCCTGCGTGCCCAAAGCTGTGCCTTGCGTCATCTTGATCTATACAGCTCAGTACTACCAGACCAGATAAAAGAAGAGCGCCACCAATTCCACACAACATAAATCGGAGAAAGCTGGCAGAGGAATCCAAGAGTTAGGACACGGTATTACCTGGACCACTATGGATAAAGAAGAAATAAAATCCTTCCATTGGTCATAAAATTCTTAGTAGACAAGTTTTTTATTCAGTCTTGGTGAAATCTGTACAAGTGGCGTGGCACCATCAATCCGGCATTCTATATATTGCTCTTCGCTTGGCGTTTAAGCTATAGTTAACAAACTTAACAATTAACATGGTAGTCTCTCTTAAGGCAAACCAATCATAGTAACTTTTAAGGAATAGCTACCAAGAAACTATTCTTAGAAAAATAACTTGACGAGGCCCTGGAATTCTACCCACCTAGGTAGACCAACAATTGAAGCTGCAGACACAAGAAGCAGCACTCCAACACATGTAAACATTATAGTCCAGCCAGCAACTTTCCGCCTTTTGTACTCGTCTAGTACATCTGCAACCAAAAAGAAAATGAAAGAAAGAAGTAAACGATGCAGCATATCCAATATAAGCGAACCACGACACAGTTATTCTGCATGGGTTCTAGTGTTAATGTTTTCTTGGAGTTGCACTCATCCAACATCCATCTCTTCACATTTAAAGGCATACAGATTTGTAAATGGAGTGAGAGTAATAATGCACAATTTCCAAGGTTCTTTTTGGGAATATATCGAGAGAGAGAGAGAGACAAGTCTATGGAGCAACATTAATCAAATAATTGAACTGTAAGAAATGATTTACATTTTTCTTATTCTTTGTTAGCAATGAACTAATACTTATATATAGTGAAATAAAAAAGATTTGCTTCCAAAAGAGAAAAATGTACTTCCAAATTCCAGTGGAACAATGCCTTTCACATAAACTATTGACCAGTCCGATAAATTTATGAAATCCTAATTCTCAGAGTTGCTACCATGGACGCAGATACATGTAAAACTGAAACTCCAAACATATTGAAAAGGTACTCCATGGATGTCCTCCAGGAACTCATAAAGGCCTCAAGGGTTCAAGTTCAAACATGTTTGATACTTGTACTACAACCATTCCATGGTTCATGAAATCTATGTAACATAGAAAATCATCAAATAAGAATTGAGAGAGAGAACTCACAACTGCCTTGAGCTGCTTGTTTCAATAAAAGAGGCCATGCAACAGTTGCCTCCCCCTTGCCAAGCAAAAAGTACCGAGTATCTTCTTCAGAGGTTCCAACATGATCATTATTATGAAATTCCCCATCAATATCCTTAGTGCTACTATATTGCAGCGTTACTGAATCTATTGACTCCTGAAGTGACGGTGGAAGTGGCACCTCATCCGGTGGGACATATCTAAGTATCAGTACAGAAATTGCCACCATAGTGAACGCAAGAAGAGTACCCACACTGACCTGCATGAACAGTGCAACTTTCTAAATCTTAGTATTCATGATTCGAGAAATCTCTTCTCTTTCTCTGAGAGTAAATTAGGAGAAGGGTACTTTCAATTGAATTTTATTCAGGTGTGTCAATTACTTGGCAGGGTAAAAAAAAAAAATCATTCACTTTCTCCATGAATATACTATCCAATATGAACCTTATAAAACATTTTGGACTCACTGAACAGCCACCAATACCAGTGACAGAGACATTAAGGTTGGAACTCCAGCATTATTTACGACCAGGACTCTTATGACCATGGAGATATATCCATTACACAGTTATAATCATTAGATGGTTCATTTTCTTGTTTCAAAGATTGCTGAGCTTGAAGTGGTTCCAATCCCAATGAATGTGGTCTTGTATGGTAAACAACTGCATAATATTCTCACTAAATGTCTACTTCCTTATTCAATTGATACAAAAGAAAAAAAAAATCCGTTATCTTCTATATCAGTTAAAAATCACCAGATCCTATAGTTACCAGAGAAGTTAACGTACCATTCCTGCCAATTGTGCAACATCCATGGAGAAAGCTAAAGTTGCAGCAATGATACCGGCCACTACTGTGCTCTTGACAGGAACTTGGGAGCGTTGATTAACATCTGAAAAGAATGCTGGCAGCAATCCATCTCTTGCCATTGCCATCAGAATCCGTGGCTAAGAAATGCATAAAGACAATGGATTTAATTAAAGATTAGGCAAAGCAAGACCCATATTGTAATATAAGCCAATTAAATTTCTAAAAATAAGCCAAGTTGAAAGCAAAATATATTCAAATAGCTCAGCCTTTACTTTGAAAAGAGAAATGTAAAATTTTTCATTTTCCTTTATTATTTTTGAGGGTTGGCCAGTGAAAAAAGAAGAAGAGAGAAATAATTTTTTTTGATAAGTAAAAAATATATTAGAAAAACGTTCAAAAGGGGAACGCATCCCTAATAATAAGTTGAATTCGAGTAATCTCTCCATGAGCCTAAACGAGTACAAGTTTCCCTATACTAAAGGTATGCATCCATGCATGCCTGCAGACATGAATTCTTTGTTATGTCATTACCTATCAAAAGCCAAGGAACTCAACTTTATATCATATGCTTCAACCTCCAGTTAGGAATCTAAGATCAAACGCTTCACGTCAGTATAGTTTTTGTATAGCTTATATAACTCCAATGTACATCTCATCTGATCTGACACCTTTCTAATATACTTCTTAGGGGAAAAAAAAAAAAAAGGCATCTACATGTAACATGCTTCAGATACTGTTCACACCAGTTCAAAAGAAAATAACAATTGTAAGGGACACCTTGAAAGCGGAACTTGAACACAAGGGTTACAAATTTCCTGTCGAGCTGGGTCTCTCACCAGTATGATGGTCACCAGAACATAATTTAGTTCACTGATTCAAAGGACATCGTGATTGAGATATAAATTACAGAATTTGGAAGCACTGATATAATGAATATATATTAATTTCTAAAGGAACGATATAATATGGAACAGAAAAAATAAAAAAATAAAAAATAAATAAAAATAAAGGCAGTTACAATCATCAAACAGATCACATCTTGAAGTGACAATAAAAATTAAGAATTCTAATATGAAAAAAACCGTAAGTATTTCTAGTTATTCACCTGAGGCAGCAGTGAACCCATTAGTGTTGAGCAGAGAGCAGTAAACGCTCCAATGGTTATTATGTATCTGCAATCAAGAAGAGGAGAAAGGGAACACTTTTCTTTTAAAAAGGGGGACTCAAATGCCACAGAGCTTATAGAAAGAACTGAATGCAACACAAATTGATCCAAAATGTTCCTTACGCTGCCCACTGCATCCCATGGCTTGCAAATGCAGAGGAGATGGGGGTGTCGGGATCCATTGCATAATAGGGTACCAAACCAACAATGACAACAGAAACCAACATATATAACATGCAACATATAGACAGTGCAGCCCCTATACCCAACGGCAGATCTCGTTGAGGATTTTTCACCTGTCGGATGAGGATAAAGAACAATTGCAAAGCTCAACATTCCTTCACGTCAACATTTCTATAGAAAACCTTTCAAAAAAATAAATAAATAAATAAACATTTGTATAGAAATGCAAGTAGGAATTTACCTCCTCAGCAGTACTGGCAACTGAATCAAAACCAATGTATGCAAAGAATACTGTTGCAGAACCAGTAAGCATCCCGTCTACCCCAAAGGGAAAATACCTATTAATCAGAAAGGACGAGATGAAACAAACTGTCATCAAAAGATAATTACAACAAAAATGTGCAACAAACTGTCATCAATTACCCAGCAGGAAGTTCATAGCCAGCCCATCCACTCTTAAAACCCAGATATCCACCGGCTATAATGACAAAAATCATGGCACACACATTTGCTGTTGTGACAATGGCTTGTACCAGCGTACTCTGCAAGAATTATATGTTTGTAGTGAAGGAGAGAGAAAAAAAACTTCACATAGACAGAAGAAATTTTCTAGGATACATTGCTAAAAAGAAGAAAATAGGTTGTGAAGATACCTCCTTGATCCCCACGCACAAGAGCCCAGTGACAACAAAAACCAAAATTGCTGCACATGGGTCTACCACAATACCAAGCCCAGGAATATACAGACGAGCTAGGAAAGCTGGCAAACTATCTGAACCTCCAAAAAGCAAGGCCTAAAGGGGAAAAAGGAAATAGATAATATAGTGACTTCTGAAACAGAGTGTACAGTACTTTTGCAATATATTATAGTCAAACAAGCATGAAAATCTCTTAAAAAGAAAAAAGAACTAATTAAGCATCATCTTTGAAGAAACTCATCAAGTAAAATTCTTGCCACTTGGGCCTCTAGGCTCTAGTTTCTTTCACAGGAAAAAGAAAAAAGAAGAATGCCCAAAAGGCACCCATACTAAAATTTAAGCTCAATTATTCATAATGAAGGAGAAATTGGAAATGACTTTAATCATAGAATGAAGGCAGGATGGGTTATATGAAGGAGAGGCATCTAGCATATTGCGTGCTTGGCGTATCCTATTAAGATTGAAAAAAGAGTTCTATGATACAGCTATTAGACCAGTTGTTCTTTATGAAAGAATGTTGAGCTGCTAAGAAACAACATATGTATAAAGTGAGTGTGGTGGAAATGTGAATGTTGACATGGATGTGTGGCAAGACAAGAAATAATAGAATTAGATATGAGTACATTTTTAAAATAGTTGAAGTAACACAAATTGAAAATGAAATGATAGAAAATCATTTAAGATCCTGTGAATATATAAAAAGAAGACCAATAAAAAGAGAGTGGTCAGAGTTTCCGCTAAGCAAATTTCATCATTGACTTCCAAAAAGCCCAAAATCTAGACTAAAGGCTTTGACATCCTAGAATATAAAACAGCTTTTATTTATTTACAGAACATCTGGCAGTTATCTTTTCACTATACTTCACAACAGCTAATGTTAGTACATTAAGAGACTACTTCTATCTTTGTTTGTAAATAATAATAAATAAATAAAAAATACTTGATGGTAAAAGCAAGAGAAAGAACCACTTGGAAAACAAACCAACTGTAGTCAAACCACAATGATAACAATGCAAAATTATCAAAAAGACAATAGAAGAATCCCAGCTTGGCATAAAATCAGAATGGACACCCTTAACTAGAAGGCATAAATAATAAATCCTATTACAGTCAACAGGAGAAGTCCAAAACGTAAAATTTCTTAGGGGTTCAACCGCACCAGATTGGGAGATATGCCACGAGCAACTGCAGCACCACCAATTGTATATTCCAATATCAGAGCCCAACCAACTAGCCAAGCAACACTGCAGGAAATGAAAGTGCTAAATCACTATCTGCAAGGAGAATTTTAATCCTCAACAGAGAAAAATGACATGCTTCCAAAACAGAATGCCTCGTAGATCAAAAACTATCATTGAGATCATATGATATCAACAACTATCTCAATAAGGAATAAACATAAAACTAGACATTTGAAAGAGAGAAGAAACCTAAGAGTTTACCCTTCTCCGATACATATGTATGAATAATGGTAGGCACTCCCAGCTGATGGGCAACGACTTGCGAGCTCCGCATAGCAGAAGGCAGAAAGAGCAGCTGCAATTCCAGCTATAAGGAATGAAATGGTAAGGGCCGGGCCGGCATGCTCTCTGGCAACCGTGCCAACAAGAATATAAACTCCAGCACCAATTGTTGAGCCGACTCCTAATCAGAGGATACATAACCATAATGATAAGCAATGTATCTACATGAAAAAGTAAAGTAAGATAAACTAAAATCTACAATAAGGTGGAAATTAACCAGAAATTATCAGTTTGGCAATGTAAAATGCCCCCAAAGTAAGGAATTAAATGCATAAAAAAAAGCATAAGCATTTGAACCTTAACCAAAAAACAAGATTAAGTGTTATTTATTTATTTAATTAAAAAAAAAAAAAAAAAACCCTAAATTATGCTCCATGTCCTAAATAATCATCTTACATGCTAACTGCTATTGAATTCCTTATAGTCGCTCCTCCGATAACATCTTCTTCATTATTGTTTGAATTAGAGTCTTGTCCATTGTTTAGGTCAACATTAATGTGATCACATTCAACTTCTGCAATCAATCTTTCATCCGGATCAACACCCATTAGATAATTATGAAGTATACAACAAGCCAAAACAATTTATGTCACGGTGTCAACTCCATAATGAACTTCTACCCCACTTGAAATAATTGAAAATCTCTTTTTTGGTACTCCAAATATTCTTTCAATTATGTTTCGTAAAGCAGAATGTCGATGGTTAAATAATTATTCCATATTCTTTGGTGTACATGATGAGTACTCTTTCAAGTGGTAGCGCACACTTCTATATAGTGTAATCAACCCACTGTTTAACAAAGAATCCCCCCATCCACTAGATAATATTTACGTAGCAAAAAATAATAAAAAAATCATTTTTTTGTTTTCAAATTAAAAACTATGTATTATTGTCTTCGAATTATCTGTAGGGATTATTAGTTTATCTTCGCGCTCATATAGTGCATTTTTAATTATCCTTGAGTCAGTTGCAGTTCCTTCCCAACCCGATAAAACATACGTAAACTTCATGTCGAATGAGCATGCTGGTAAGACATTTTGTGTTGGATAGCTAGTCCCTCGATATCTTGGTGCATTTATTTTAGACACTTTGACGTGAATATGAGTTCCATCTATTGCTCCTACACAATTCTGAAATTATTTGAAACACTATTATAATTTTCATATGTGGATATAATAATGTGAATTAGTAGTTTTACACTACGTTACCTTGAAATATGGATAGAATCTATTCCTGTTGAGTATTTCTGGAGGGACGTCTAAACCACTTGGTTGTTGTAGAAAAATTTCTTCTAATGTGATTATTGCTCTTAACACGTCATGGAAATGACGACTAATAGTGTCACCAGATCGGCAAAAAAAAAATTGAATGGCACGGTTTTTCACATTATGTGCTAATATATAGAGAAACTTGGCCACTTGCTCCTCAACTAAAGCATTTTTATTGTCCTTGAGGCGACCAGTGCCACGGAGTATATGGCACAACTTGGCAAATGCATGTGGCCCCATACGAATTATGTCACGACAATGTTCATTTGAAGCAAGTTTATTCATTAGTTGTTCTCTTGCTCTTTGTTTGTCTTCATTGATGTCGTTGATAGGCCTATCTATATAATGTGAATGGAATACTTCTCGCATCATATAAAGAGCATAAACAACATAACAAATTACTTGTACCGCTGCCATTCGCCGTCGTTGATCCCAAGTATTCAATTGCCCTACGCTATCTTCCCACCAATTTTCTTCGCCACACTCATCTATATTCTCCTCTTCATTCTCATCCCAATTATCATGTATATTTTCTCCAAAATTATCGTGCCAATTATGTTCCTTGTCCATCTACCAAATAAATGTCATTTGTATCTAAATAATTAGTGAAACAGTTATTCAAATCATACACAATGTTATAAAGGTAAAATGTTTAATTAATATATATATATATATATATATATATATCTTTCTCCACAGTTATACAATTATTAAATATTTTTATTTATTTTTTGTGAGGGGGACATACTATACAAAAGTAGCAGAGAGGTATACACATGTACAAACATGATAAATAATGAAACATTCGTGTTAATCGGTTGATGTGGAGTGCCATTAGAACATGTTTTTGTGGATTTGAGACAATTTTCTTTTCTGACTTATCTATTATAAATGAAACATTCGTGTTAGAAACCAGAAAGGTTCACCAAGTCAGTATATGAAAAAATTAAATTAAAACCATCAGCCATGAAATTTGACTTTGATTTATTGTGGCTATGCTCATGGTTGGTGTCGGTCTCATTCTTAAGTTGGTAGCATAAAAATATTTGCCTCAATTATATTATAAACTTGATGGGAACACCCCCTTTTACCCCTTCTCAACAGTTCTTACCAAAAGCCATATAACACCTCCTCTCTTTTTTTTCTTCATTCCTATGATGTAATTGGAGCTTACCGGAGTAAATCCCATAGCGACTAGATAAACGCGATTTGGCACCTATTATGATGAGCAGTTGGTGGTACCTGTGAGCATCATGTGGTAGTAAGAAAGGTAAAACTACGCAAAGGGCGTGTTCCAAGCTGTTTCGAGTCAAAACCAACCCTTAAAGGATACAATTATACAGACAATCACCCAATAATATGTGCAATTAGTTCCAGCTTAAACTATGTACTAGTGTTGATTTATTAGCTATATATTAATGTCGTAACTTGTTGGATACATGACGCAATAAATCTAATACTTGCGAAATTAATAAATACATAAATCTGCATCGTTCATTTTAACAGTACCAAATTACAAGTTCCATACAATAAAAATAATAATAATTGAATCTGTGTTTCCTACACAGATTCAAAACATCACTTACTGAAAGCTAAAATCTGTAAAATGTTGCAAAATCAAACACAAAACATCAAAACATAGATCAAACACACACCCAACACCACCACACAAATTTTACTTGATTCACCCAAAATTCAGGGCTGTTGCAAGGATTTAGCATACAGTATCTATCTATCATCTATCAGGCTCCACCCAAAATTCAGGGCTGTTGCAAGGATTTAGCAATTAATTCTCACTTCATCAAAGTAATTAAAATTTAATTCATCTAAACCAAAATTGTTCCCTGCCATAAATCATGGTCAACAGATTAAGTACGGAAAAAAATGAAAACATCGCCCAATACCCAATTACCCACTTCATCCACACTGATGACCAATATAAGTGGGAGACAGCCCCTGAACTAAGAACTGCATACCTTTTTGCTCAATTACACGATTACGAGGAGGACATAAAAGGAGGATGAAGTTGACTGCAGTTTCATGGAAGCCAATAAACAATTGCCCCCCTTGCAGTCTCTTCTTTGTCCAATAAAATTTACTGGAACCAACAATGCACTCCACAAAAAGCTGTGTCTTCTTCGTGTCATGTACCGATTATATATATAGTTATATAATAGCAAATCATGCTATATATTGCACAAATATAAACAAAACCATTAAAACTTTTGAGCGGAATTTAAAGATAAACATGTTATAAAATTATGAAGGATAAACATGATGAGTTCATACACTAAAACTAGACAAAATTTGTCAACACAGCATTCCCCAAAAGAAAGATGTGCATATGCCCATGCAACACTTAAAAAGTGCAACAATACCAACACCAACTCAATCCCACGACATGGGTTTTTAGCAAAAACTAAAGCATTAATGAATGAGGGAAGAAATTTTTTTGAGCATTTATGAGAAGGGCAAAATTATGACTTATGATGGGAGGAAATTTGGAAAACAAAACAAAACAAATTTACCTCAACAACTCCCTCTCAATCAACAAGTATAACAATAGCAACATCAACTAACAATCTAAAGAACACACTTCTATGGTTGCATGTATATCAAACATCATGAATACACAAAATCAGATAGAGAATAGTAAATTCCTTCCAAATTTATAAAATGCAATTAACAATGAATAGAATCTTTCACTTTTTTAAGAATCATAAACCACAATAATTTAAAGAAATTAAAGTTACAGGATTGTGAAAGTGGAGATCCCATTATTGTTGGCTATAAAAATGTGGAAAAAAACAAAAGAAAACAATATTAAATATTGAAGGGACTCTTTATTGCATGTATGCTGATTCCATTATTTGCAGTGCAGGCCAAATAAAGGTTCTACAGTAAAAGATACACAAGACTCTGATCAACGTTAAAGAAATAACACAAATTCTACAAATAAGAAAACAAATCATTTTCAACTAATCTGATAAGGACAAAGGGTCTGTCAACTGCAAGAGAAGAGTGCTGAAGATCAACTGCACATATAAAGAAGAAAAAACATGTAAAAAAGGAGGAAATCTTCAACACATATAAAGAAGAAAAAAGATGTAAAAAAAAGGATGAAATCACTCAATTGTTGCCAATAATGTGATACTAAGCATTTTTTTTATAAGTATCACTAGGGAATTTAGATGAATAAAAATTTAACAACTTTTCTAAGCATATCCAAGGTGTTTTGAACTTGTCTTTCCAATTTAAAGGGTCAAGAAAACCCAATTTCTAGGAAAATAATTTCATACAAGGAAAGACAAAAGACCAAATGGGTCAACTCAAACTATTAAAAACAAGATAGCAAACACTCACAAAATAATTAACATTGAACCACATATAGAATCTAATTATTTTTATTATATATGAGTAAGATTTATAGAACCCCATATAGATGGAGAACATCCAAAACCATTATGGGTATACAAAAAATAAAAATAATAGGAAATAAAGAAAATAGAAATTCTTGGGGGGAAAAAAAGACCAAATCAAAACACAAGTGAGATGCAGTCCAAACCCAGCAAAATTAAAAAGAAAACATTTGGTGTAATATGCATTGGAGAGTTGTAAATCTCTGACCTGAACATCTTTGGCTTTTTTAAACCTAAAATAATTTCATTGCATATTCTAGAGTATTTGATATTTAAATTGTGCATTAAGAATGATGTCATCATGTAAACAACTGATAAGCACAGAAACATTATTGTTATAATAAAAATAGTCAAATGCAACTTATGAAAAAGTGGACTTGTACAAAATCTCAAGGGTCACTCAGTTTTCCTCTAGGCTTAGTTTGGTTAGACAGGAAGTAGCGGAAAGTGAAGGAAATGAAAAAAATTAATATTCAGAGTTTGGATGGCTAGAAAAGAAAATTTTTGAGGGAAAAAAACTTTCCATAACCACTTAAATTTCCCACAAATTTTTCCTACAAAAAGCACACGGAAATTCAACTTTATTGGGAACTATGTTGAACTTAAAATTATACCATTTCTTTTTATCTCTCTAAAATAAAATAGATTTACGCATAATATTTTAAAAGAATGGTATAATAGTCCACATGTATCAATATTATTGTTTTAAGAAATTAGTTATTTAGATCTTCACAATATGGATGTATTTAGGGAAAGATCTATTTTTACTAGTTCAATAGTCTCATAATTCCTATATACTTCTCAAGGAAAGAAAAATAATGCACAAAAAGTACAAACAAATAAAATAAAAGAAAGGAATATAATGCATAATGTGTTCCCCATATGGTTTTCCAAGGTGATGGTCACTCCTCTTGGTAAAAGTATATGCAACCTAGGAGCTAAGCTTAGTTGCAAAAACTTGTGGGGTGATGTAGACCGAACAGCCCTACTGCCTGGCACTATATAAAAGATAAAAAAACAATTGAACACTCCCCTCGAAACTGAACCTTGATTAGCCATTTGAAAGCAATGATAAGAAATATAAACTATTCACGGAAAAGCCTTCTCTAGCTCATTTTCAATTTATAACCTGAAGTGTTCAAATGAGTTAAGACAGCTTACAAATTCCAAAACAGTAGATTGACACTATGATCCTCGTGTATACACTAATAATACATCTAAACTCGTTGTAGGCCAGCAACTTAACCTGATAGAAATACTTTATATTGCCAAAAATGTGCACCCACAAGCATACCAAAACAGCAGTACCTCTCATAACTCCTTATGGCAAGCTAAAGATTAGATGTAGCTCCTTTAATCATTTCTATATCCCCTAATAAAACTTAGCTTGGAGTTCACCATTGTAACCTAAAAGGCCTAGGATTTGGTTTTTATAGAACACAATCACTTATGGAAACCTTTTTGTTTTTTTGGGTCATGCTTATGGAAAACTATCGTCTCCTAACGAATTGTAATAGGGTGGGGTGGGGTGTACACCAGTAGAGATATTCTTGTAATCCATTGGACCAAACAAATCTCACCAATCCCAATAATTTGAACTTCATTCTACCCCTTAGAGGAATGCCTATACGTTCGTCATCTTCACATTTAATGCTCTATCAGAACAAACCACAAAATCCCACAAACTGGAAGAAAAAAGGAGCACTACTCATTTATTGGTCATGGAAGCCCAAAAGGACATCATGACTTGAATGTTATCAATAAAGACATCGTCTCTCTCTTTCTTTCTTTCTTTCTTTCTTCTTCTTCTTCATTTTTTATTTTTTTTTGGTTAGGTAAGTACTCACACATACACACACACACCACAAAAAAATTCCACTCTTCTCTTCAAAAAATTTCCATTTCTCTCCAATCAAGAAATCAAAATCCAGAGGAAGGCCTTATAAGGAGAATTAAAACGTGATAGGCACTTTATCGTATAAATATTACTGGCCAAGTCAAAGAAGAGCATTTGCCAAATGGTAATAGAATAAGAACCATGCAAGGGTCCCAATTTATTGTTCCAGAATTCTTTTAATACAACATGCGCATCAAGAAAATTGAGGCATTCTCTCCGAAAGTTTTAATCTCATAAGGGACTTGGCATTCACCTCTGCTAACTCTTCATTCAAATAACATCCAATAGATGCCATCTTCGTGCAGCTATTTGATTATTCAAAAATAAGCATGCTGATATATAGAATGGCATCTAATAGTATTTTAAAGTGGTTATTCTGAATATTAAATTCTAGATAGGTTATCCATCGTAGCCATCAATGGATATTTACTAAACATCAATTTGAACAGGAATAAGTGAAGCAGGTAAGAAGTTAGCTTTAACATTCAAAAGGCCTACAGAAAATTGAGGCATTCTCTCCGAAAGTTTTAATCTCATAAGGGACTTGGCATTCAACTCTGCTAACTCTTCATTCAAATAACATCCAATAGATGCCATCTTTGTGCAGCTATTTGATTATTTAAAAATGAGCATGCTGATAGATAGAATGACATCTAATAGTATTTTAAAGTGGTTATTCTGAATATTAAATTCTAGATAGGTTATCCATCATAGCCATCAATGGATATTTACTAAACATCAACTTGAACAGGAATAAGTGAAGCAGGTAAAAAGTTAGCTTTAACATTCAAAAGGCCTACAGCCTGCTGTAATACTAAAGATACATCAAGAAGATAATAAACATACAAATTAAGAACCTAATTTGATAAAGACATACCAAACACGTAATTCTTTAGAATGTATGTTGTACTATGTGATTATATTTCGAACATTACATCTCTGTTGAGTTAAAAGCCAAAAAAGTGACATCTCAATATGCTTTAGCATGAAAAAATTTGTTCTGGAATTCATGAAAACCAACCTGAAAAGCCAGCCGAAAATACGTCAAAGCAATATCAAATGGTGTTGGAGTTGCTGCATAATCCAAGGAAAGTCTTGAATCGTGAAAAGGTAACAACACCACAGCAGATAGTCATGGAGAAAAATCTATCTCTTCATATAGGAATTCCATGTCTTCAGTGGTCATCGTTTTTCTAAACAGTGCAAGTACCTCAAAGAAAAATTTGAGGATCAAAACATCATCAAATTTGTGGACGTCCCAACAATGAAAGGTTCCATTAATAAACGAGTCAAGAAGTAAAACATCATGCCCAATGCAATAGAAATAGGAAGAGCAGGCAGTGCATGACGGCACACAGACAACAAAATCAGAGTGCATCCCAGTCCCGATATAATTGCTAGGTAACAAGCATACACAGTCATTAGATCGTACATTGCAGCTCTGCCCACAAGAACACTATAGAAAACAAAGTCCCCCAGACCAAGTTTTATACCTCGACTAGCTGTCTCAGAGGTCCCAGGACCATCCATCCTCATCTGTTCTCTCTCATTCCCCAACCCCAACATTTCTACCAGTGGAGACATTTCTTCATCAACAACAATTTCAGATTGTCCATGGTCATATTGCCTATTTTGATTGAATGAAACATCTGCTACTGTTGAGTATTCTGAAGATCCGCTACTGAATGACCTTTCTCGCGAATTGGGCACCAAGGGCGATGTCTCCCCTTCATCTCTCACAATTTCAACTCCGTCATTCTGAAAGTTTCTAACACCAGTTGCAGTGTACTCAGAATTAGCAAAATTTTGGACTGCACTCTCATTCCGAACCCCATTGTTCTGCGAAACTGCCTGAAGCTCAACTGACCCAGAATCCGAAACCCCACCAACCAAAAGACCTAAACTAGATCCCCGGCCTTGAGGATTTGGTCGAGCCTCGTAGACAAGAGCTGGAAGCTCCTCATCCCGAGTCGATGCCAATTCAACCAAGATCTTAAGAGGCCCGCCTGGGGCCAAAACCGCAGCCAAATCATATAAAGCCAATGCCGCCAGCAAAACCCAAGTAGTCCATTCGGGCAACTTGGTGAACCAGGCGGCCACAATTATCCCCAAAACAACCATATAAGCCTGACGCAACAATATAGGAACACCACCCGAAAACACACAAAGGACACCCACAACAGTAAAATTGAAAAGCAACACAAAACAAGTGATCGAATCGATGGGTATCGAGAATTGTTGAATTATAGAGAGAAAGATCGACCCACCCATTGTGCCAAGGACAAAGAAAGCAGAAAAGCGCATGTAGTTCTTCAAGAAATTGGTGAAGTTGTAGTAGTAAAGAAGTACCAGTACGAAGGTGACGACGGCGATGAGGATGACGAAGACCAAGGCGTTGAGCAAAGCGCCTTCGAGCTTCTGGGCAGCGGAATCGGAAGCGCTCTCGAGGTAGACGAGGTTGGCGGCGGTGCGGATTTGGCCGGCGGAGGCGTCGGCGGAGGATGAAGAAGTGAGGGTGTAGACGAGGAGGACGACCAAGAGCATGCATATGGATACTGGGGACATCACGCCGATGATTTCGACTCCAATTGATTCGAGAATGCTGCCCTCCATGGTTGGAAGGAATTGGTTTGTTTGGGAAATTTCTTCGAACAGATTGCAGTCAATGCTGGGGCTGGGGCTGGGGTTTTTGTCAAAGGAGGGAGTGAAATGAAAATGAAACTGGAAAGGATTGGAATTAGTAAAGGCTCCGGAATTTTCTTTTGAGTTTTGACCTTAATTTAAATTCGCGCGAAAAATAAAATAAAAAAGTTGTTACATCTTTCCGGAAAAAAATAATAATAACTAAGTGTTACACAATACTGTTAAATTAATTTTTCTTCTTTCCTCCTCCATTATTTTATTGACAATCGATTTTCTTGCCTTTCCCAAATCAGTATGGTCGGCCATATATATATCTATCTATATATCTATATATCTATATACCCTATAAAAGTGTATTTAATTTATAATATTTATATACATTTTAAAACACTTTATTTAAAGTAAAAAATATTATGACATGACTTTTCAACTTTGCAATTTACATTATATACTTTTTAATTCCTAAAAGTTGCAATGTATAGGATTACAATGCTTTTTTATATTATTTACCAATAAACTTATACACATACGGATTAAACTAAAAATATTAAGCATAACATACGTTTACACATACCGATTAAACTAAAAATATTAAGCATAACATACGTTTTGCCTTTGGAGATAATTGCATTTTGTTCAAGTTATTGATATAAAGTAAAATAAAGGTTACCAAAAAATCCTCTTTCGATTTTAATTGACCCAATCAAAAAGTCTATATATACATTTTAAAACACTTAACTACTTAGTTAAAAAATATTGTTATGTGACTTTTCAAGTTTTCAATTTACATTGTTTTTTTTCAGGTTTCTAATTTTTGCTGTTATACCTTTTAGGATTTTAACGCTTTTTTGATATTTCATGCCAATACAC
>JAOTQH010058194.1:0-17170 GCA_025631255.1 Cornus kousa | reverse complement strand
CTACACGTGTCGCAATCCTAAGCATCCTAGTCTTAATCTTAAGCCTACATTTATCAACCATCTAAGCCAACAAGTACACCTATCCTAGGTCAAGAAGTGGGTGAATCCTCACCCTCTACATGTCGTCATCCAAGGCTCCCAAGTGTGAACTATTGAGATGCCTACAAGTGGACCAATGAAAGTGTGACATTATTCACACTTTTCAAAAATTGAAAAAGGTCATTTTACAAAATATCTTTCAAATTAAATTGTAAAATGGTCCCTAAGATGAAAAATAATTAATTTATTTAATTACACTAAAACCCCAAAAATCAAGAATGTTTCTGAAGAAGCTATGCATGCACGCCCTTTACAAAAATGTAAGCAACTAGCATGCTTTTCTACAAAAGTAAAAATACACATATCATGGAAATTAAATATAATGGATGCATGATAAGCTGGAACCAAATCTGAGCACAAAAAGTAAGGTTACGCAAAGAAAACTGAAACTGGGAAAAAGACGAAAAATGAAAAATGTTAAAAAAATATATATAGTGTGCAAATGACGCGGTCCTCACAAGGACGTTGTCAATCCAAAAGAAAGAGTCTTGGAAACTATTCTCAAGTATTCGAAACAACACAAAGTGACAAAAATCCGAACTCAGAAAGGAAAATTCAACGAAAAAAGAAAACCCACAAATTTGAGAAAATGGAAAGGAAAGGAAATGACCAGGTCATTACAAAGTACCCAATTAGTAATTTTTTTTCCCCCCATAGGTTGTCATAATCGTATGCATTTTCTGTTAATCAATTGTCTACTGTGTTTATTCCTAGTAGTATACAAGATACATTGGCAGATCTAAAGTGGACCAGGGCAATGAATAAAGAAATGGAGCCTCTTTAGAGGAATAACACTTGGGAAATTTGTCCATTACCTAAAGAGAAAAAGACGATTTGGTGTAGATGGGTGTTCAAAGTGAAACTTTTGATATCCTTTTGCGTTATTTATATATGTTTCAAGGTGTTTTGTTTGAGTTTTCGAGTAGTTTTGATCATTTTATGCACTTTCAGTTTCATTTTCGATCAATCGAGATCGATCAAAAAACCTTTTCGATCAATCAAAGTCTATAGAGCCTAATTAGGTCTAAAATATGCTCTCGGTATCTCCATTTGAAAGTGTTTTCGATCAATCGAAATACTTGGCGATCAATCGAACATGTGTTTCAAAAATTCACCCTCTTAGTATCTCCCTTCGAAAGTCTTCCCGATCAATCGACATCGATCGAAAAATCTTATCGATCGATTGCCACCAATTTTGATCGATAGAACTGGGACGGTTTGAATTTAAAAAATCAAGCTTTGGTCGTTCACCTCCCAAACCATAATTTTCTATACTTCTCTCCTCTCTCCTCTCACCTCTCTCCTCTCTCCTCATTTTTCTTTCTTCTTTCTTCCTTCCTTATTCTCTCTCTCTTCTCAATCTCAATCTCACCATCTCCCAACTGAAGCAAGCCACCACCCACCATCTTCCCCATCTCTTTTCCCCTCAACCCCAATCACCCTACCTTAATCCATTTCTCTATATTCTCTATCCAACAGAGCCCAAGGCCCAAACCACCGCACCTCCATCTCCATTGTTACCGACCGAAAGCTCTTGGCCTTAAGGTTGAGCTTCTTCCTTTTCTCGGCTCAATCAATCTTGGTTCTCTCTATCTTACTCTTCGACCGAAAAGGCCAATGATTATCCGCATTCACTGCACACTCCAACAAGCTTTCCGGTAACCCCTCATCTTTTTCGGCCACGGTTGGCCAGAATTTTCAAAGTCTTCCTCTCTCTTGATTTTTATTTTTGTTTTCCATGTTTTCCTTTTTATTTTTGTTTTCCATGTTTTTAATTTTATAGTATTCTATCTATATATGTTTGTTTATATGATTAATAACTAAAAATTAAAAAATTAAAAAAAGAGAAAAAAAATAAACAATGGATTAAAAAGGGACTGTTACATGGAACTTGGGTACCTATGCATTGTGATATTGAATTGTTTATTACTTGTGTTGTGTTGTTTAATGGAGGATGGGAGAATTTTGACTTAAATTTGTGGGCTGTGACCCATTTGTTGTATTGTGGAATTTGGGCAGTATATAATTCAAAAGGAGGATAGGCATAATTCTTGGATTTATTTTGCTAATTGGATTTTGACTGAATAAATATATGTATATGCATTGCTATTTGTTTCAAATTCTAGAATTTGTAAATACAACACATTAATGCCAATTCTGATGGACATTTTTGTGAATAAACATATTGAAGTGTTGTGTCCAATTTGACATGATTAAAATTTTAAAATGCCATGTTGAGAAGTAAATTGAGTTAAGATGTTGTGTTGTTTTTGAAATTGAGAAGGAATATAACACTTATGTTTTGGATTGAAATTTTGTTGGAATTTTGTAGGAAAGAATTTAATTGTTGATTGCTGAAGTTTAATTATGAAGCATGATTGTATAAATGGAAATTGGGATCGTTTGTTGCAAGTTTGATTTAAAAATATAAATGAAATGAGTTTGTTTGAGAAAAATGTTTTGAAGTTTTGAAAGTAAAAATTGTTTGTTGTAAATGATCTCTTGAGTTGAAAATTTGGAAGCATGCTCCCCATTCCATTTCATTTGCTTATTTTAAGTGTGAAAATGCATGGACGTATGTTCTAAGTTGTGTTAAATACATGAGATTTGTTACTCAAAGTTGAAACTCTTGTACTTAAGTCTTGAAAATACAAAGTCATGTTTAAATACATGAAATGGAATTAAAATGGAACTTTTTGCAATGTTTTGAACCTAATTTGATTTATGCTCATGGTTGTAGTGCATATCTTGAAAAAATGGTTCTTGAAAGTTGGAAATTTCATTTTTAACCACACTTGTTGATTTTAAAAAGTTGAAAAATGATTTTTGGACTTTGAATTAAAATGTGAAGTTTAGTTTCTTAATTCCTTCAAATGCTGAATGTTTAATGCATGATTCTTGTTATGATGCTTATCTATAATGCATGTGAATACTTGAACCCCAAAGTTTTTAAAAATTTCATATATGTTTTTTTTTGAACCAAAAGTGTTTAAAATTTCCAAAGTTGTCAAAAATGCCCTTGAATGAGTTAAACTTGTTCCATTTGCTCCATTCTTCATCCATATGCATGTTTCAAGTGCCATTGAGTTTCTTTGAGTCTATTTCTTGATTCTTGCCATGCGAGGGCCTATGTTTGATATCTTTTGAGCTAAGTTGTCATGAACTTGAACTTTTTTTGAAAAATGTGTTGAATTGTCATCTTGAACCCAACTTTTTGAAGTCAAATGTTAAGGTGTTGTGCTTTTAGATTAAAATGCAAATTTCCCTGCTTTTACATACTTTTGTCACATATTGCACACACTTTGCTTCACATTGTGGTATTTGAAAGCATCTTTGCTCTTTTGAATAAATTCTTGTTACAATATCATGATGTCATGTTCTTTGAATAAGTTTGGTGGGGAAGTGAATGTTTGAGTTCAAAATGCATGTCTAGGATATCTCGACAATGTTTGGCACATTTGTGAGCTTAAATTGAACTTTGAAATGTCATCTGAAATAAGTTTGGGGGAATGATACCATTGCTTCTTTAGTAAGTTGTTTTGAGCTTTAATGTGTTTAAACTTGATCCAAAATGCTTTTTGTAGTTATGTTTAGGAAAGTTGTTGTTGAAATGCCATTTTACTTGATTGTATATAATTGTGATTCATTCTTGAAAAGCGTGTAAGTGCTTAAGACCGTGGTTCTTAACCGGTCTTCACTTTTAAACCAAAAGGGGTTAGATTCTCATCAATCTCATTCTTTAACCATTTCCTTGCTTTATTTATGCTTAGAAGGGGTTCGCGAGCCATAAGCTATTATTTCTTCTTCTCTATATTGCTTAGAGGAGGTCATGAGCCATGAGTGACCATAGGTTGTGGATTTTGTTGGAATAGAGGACGAGTTATATTTGTAAATGAAGTTTGGCTTTGATTTGTGCATCATTCCTAAAAATGCTACATAGGTTTCATACCATGTTTAGAATTCATCTTTAAAGTTGTGTGTCATAACATGCCTAGGTTGAAGTGTTTTGCAACCGTGCATTCCACTTAGTCTTTATTTCATAATATACATGCTTCTTGAGTTTTAGGTAGACATTTGCCATTTTACTTGTTCCCTCTATCACATCTTATTGCTCCATTGGTCTTAATTGTTGAAATTGTAAACATTTTTGCTTAGGAAATGATATAATGTCATCCTAAGGTGTACTTACTTGAAAATTGCAAAATCATCTTGAGTTTTAGGTATGTGAATGCACGATGCATAATCTATGCACATCACATCCTATACTTGTAATTTTTGTCTCATTCTTGCACAAATGCTTCCAAAAGTGACTTTTCTGCCCTCTTCGCTACCATTGCACTGTTTTGCATGATTTGAGATTGTTTATTATGCCATGGTCCATTCTCTGTCTATTAAAGCATGTTTAAGTTTTGAAATGTTAAAAAATGGTTTGAATGCTATTCTTGAAGCTCTCTTGATAATTTCTTGCACAAGCGTGTTCATCTTTGCCTATTCTCTACTTTTACTTAATTCAGGCATACTTGGTGTTTTTATTTCAGATTTGTGTCCCATTTTTATACTTGTGCACTGATTTCTATATGTTGTATTTCCAAATGCAGCGGAAGAATACAATTGCTAAAAGATAGTCACAAGGCCTCGACAGCCACCTCCATAGGAATCTTCTTCTTCTTCAGAGGTCGAGGCTATTGCTTCATCATCCGCATCTTCTTTTGGGCCGTCTTCTATGGATGCACGGGGCCCCATTGATAGGGTAGTTCCTAACCTTTACTTTTCAGAGAGAGGGCTGGAGCTAGAGTACACATTCGATACTAATTTACTTGCCCAGTCTGAGCAGACCAAATGGGCCTTTGATGAGATGAAGCGGCGGGGCATTGATGCTATTATAACATTGGCTAGCGGCACTGTTTACCCTCGGTTGGTTGCCTTATTTTTCCAGCACCTCCGGTGGGATGAGGAGGACCCGAAGATCTTGCACAGTAACATAAATGGGTAGAACATTATCATTTCTACTGTCGCTATTAAGATACCCATCAGATGCCCCCATTTATCCACAGTGGTCACATTACATACTATCCTTTAGAGACGGATATGGTTAATACTCTCTCTCCTCAGATGGCCTATCTTGGCCACAACTATGTAGAGCGATGCTCTGGCATATGGGTCCACACCTTATTCCATTCTTTCATTTCAAACATTGGAGATTCATCGCAAGATTCCTCTTTTTGTCCTACCACAAAATCCTGTAGCTCTAATAGCCTGGTATCATATATGAAAAAGGTAACATATGGGTAGGAACATTCTTACATGGCCCAATTTTTGACCAAAACTCCAGTAGCTGGCAGAATATCATCCTAGGAAACGAATACTAGTGCTCAAACTGAATAGGAAGAATCTAGAATCCATAACCTTTTTGAAATCTTGGCCTTGGTAATACTACTACGCTTTTGCCTAGCAAATCTACCATCACATAATTTTTGAATCAAATTTTTTGCAATTGGTACCCTAGGGAAATGTGTAAAAGTAGGGCAACTACACCTCTCATCTATCACCTCAGGAAGGGTATGATAACATTCTAAAGCTGCAGCAATAGCACAAGGATTAACAATCAATGCATGCCCATCGATCATAGTCTTAAGCTCCCAAGGGTCATCCTCACTATAAAAAAGATTGAGATAAAACAAATGAACAAGATGAGGATAAGCAATCTTAGTAACAGGGACCATAAGATATAGAAGATGCTTGTAACTGAAGGACTTTATAGCCCATCTAGTGCAAGGATCAGTGATGAACTCCTGATAATCAAATGTCGTCTCATAAGAAAATGAAATTGTCTTCCAAGCACTTGACAAAACATCTTTAATCACCCTAGCACGCTTAGAAGGAGTAGGACAAACCATCTCTACTTCCAATTAATAGTCCCCTCCAAAATAATCCCAAAAATCACCAAAAATCTCCGATTCCTGCAATTTGGAAACTGAGGCTCGAGCATAAAGTTACAGAGCTTGAGCTCTACCTAGAACTACATCAAAACAAATCTCAGAAATTAATACATATAGCAACCAAGAATCTTTTTGACCATTATATGCAGATGATGTATAAAGATTCAAATAATCATTCGTCCAAAAAGAAACTCATGCTTTCCTACTCCATATCTAGAAATTTAATTAACTAAGGAGTAAGAAATGAGAAGAAGATGAAGAAGAAGATTTTTACCTGAATAGTACCTGCAAATCTGCAAGGAGAATGTTAAAAATCATGGTGAATTAGCATGGAGAAGAAACTTGGAGAGAAACTTTACAAAAGAGAGATATATGAGATAATAGAAAGAAGAGATTCAGGTTTTTTAAAAACTTTCAAAACTTAGGGCTCGAGCTTTAGAATGAGAGCTCGAGCCTACCACCAAAAACCCTAAAGTTAGCAATGGAGAAGGGCTCGAGCTTAGCGTGTGCACGCTCGAGCTTTTGGTAACTAATGCTCGAGTTTCAGAATGAAAGCTCGAGCTTTGACACAAATTTTTGGATTTTTTATATTTTTTAAATTTTTATTTCTTTTTCTTATTTAAACCAAGCCTAACCTAACCTAAAAAATAAAATAACAGTAAAAATAACTAAAACCTAAAGATTAAAGCAAAAATAAAAAAATGAATAAAAATAAAAATAAACTACGATATAACATACAAATGCTATGTTTAACAACGATAGCTCGATAACATGCTAAGTTTAACGTCGATAGCTCGATGAGTACTGACCTCTCTAGTCTAAGTAAATAGGATCATGAAGTTCTACTACCTCCACTATGCCTCTCTGCACACTACCCTCTATGTAGGGTTTAAGTCTCTATCCATTAACTTTGGACAACTGTCCAGTCTTGTAATCCTGTATCTCTATTGCACCATAAGATGTAACAGAAATAACCATGTACGGACCTTCCCAACATGACTTTAGCTATTCAGGAAAAAGTATTAGTCATGTATTGAACAACCAAACCTTCTTTCAGGGCTCAAAAGTCTTACGCAAGATATGCTTGTCATGATATGCCTTAGTATGATTTATAAACCTTAGCACTCTCATAAGTATCATTACGTAATTCTTTGAGCTCCATTAGTTGAAACTTCCTGTTAGAACTAGCAGAGTTCATATCAAAGTTGAGCTTTTTTATGGATAGAAAGCTCTGTGTTCTAACTCTACAGGAAGCTGACACCCTTTACCATAGACGAGACGGTAAGGCGACATACCAATCGGAGTCTTAAAAGCTATACAGTATGCCCACAAAGCATCATTTAGTCTAAAAGTCCAATCTTTACGATCTGGCTTAACCCTTTTTTTTAAGAATTCTCTTAATCTTATGATTGGATTTTTTGACTTGGCCACTTGTTTGAGGATGACAGGGAGTAACAACTTTATGAGTGATAGAGTATCGTTGTACCAAAGTACAGAAGTACCTATTACAGAAGTGAGCACCCCCATCACTAATTATAGCTCGTGGCATACCAAACCAACTAAAAATGTTCGTTTGAATGAACTCAACCACAACTGCGTGATCGGCGATTTTAGTAGCCACTACTTCAACCCATTTAGACACATAATCAATAGCCATAAGAATATATTCATTATGATTTAACTAAACAAAAGGACCCATGAAATTAATACCCCATACATCAAAAACCTCAATGACTAAGATTGGAGTTAATGGCATCTTGTTTTTTTTATGGAAATTGATCCTAACTACTGACATCGAAGGCATGACCTATAGAAAAAGTATGCATCCTGAAAGAGTGAAGGCTAAAAGAAACCACACTGAAGAATTTTAGCTGCAGTTTTCTTTGCACTGAAATGACCTCCACAAGCTAAACTATGACAGAAGGTCAGAATACTATGAAACTCACTCTCAGGAATACATCTACGAATGATTTGATCAGCACAACACTTGAAGAGCTGGGGATCTTCCCAATAGTACATCTTAATCTAAGAGAAGAATCGATCTTTTTCCTGCTTTGACCAAGATAAAGGAATTTTGCTTATTGTGAGGTAACTCACAATATTAGCAAACTAAGGTAAATCTGTATGAGAAACCCCAAATAGCTGTTCATCTGGAAAGGAATCACAAACTGGAAGTGAAGTTGAGGTATCCTCAATCAGAATTCTAGAAAGATGGTTAGCTACCACATTCTCAGACCCTTTTTTATCTTGGATCTCATAATCAAACTCTTGAAGCAAGAGGATCCATCAAATTAAACGGGGTTTGGTTTCTTTTTTGGAGAGAAGATGTCTCAAAGCAGAATGATCAGAATAGACCACTACTTTGGAACCCAACAGATAAGATCTGAATTTGTCCAAACCAATGACAACTGCAAGCAACTCTTTTTCAGTAGTGGTATAATTCAATTGTGCTTCTGAAAGAGTTTTGCTCGCATAGTAGATAACATGAGGAAGTTTATCTACTCGTTATCCCAAGACAGCACCCATAGCATAATAAGACGTGTCACACATAATCTCAAATGGAAGAGCCCAGTTTAGAGGATTCATGATAGGAGCTGAAGAAAGAAGAGACCAAAGCTTATGGAAAGCTTCCAGGCATGATTCATCAAAGACAAAAGGAGCATCCTTTGAAAGTAGATTACACAAAGGACGAGAAATTTCGCTAAAATCTTTAATGAAACGTCAATAGAACCCGGCGTGCCCAAGAAATGATCGCACTCCCCTTACAGAGGTAGGAGGAGGCAATTTAGAGATCAAATCTACTTTGGCTCTAACAACTTTAATACCTCTCTTTGAAATGATATGTCCTAAAACAATCACCTTTTGAACCATAAAATGGTTCTTCTGCCAACTAAGAATAAAATTAGTTTCCCTACAACACTGAAGTACTAAGGATATTTATTGGAGACTGTTTTCGAATGTAGACCTAAAAATAGAGAAGTCATCCATAAAAACCTTAAGAAACTTTTCAACTATGTCCGAAAAGATAGACATTATACATATCTAGAATGTTGTTGGCGCATTACACAATCTAAAAGGCATTCGTCTATATGCAAATGTACCGAATGGACAAGTGAAAGTAGTTTTCTCTTTATCCTTAGGATCAATGGCCACCTGATTATAGCCGGAATATCCGTCTAAGAAGCAATAATAGTTTTGGCCAGTAAATCGCTCTAAAATTTGATCAATGAATGGTAATGGAAAATAATTTGTTCAGCAGAATTAAGTTTCTGGTAATCAATACATACATGTCATCCATTGGTGGTGCGTTGTGGAACTAATTCTCCCTCAAAATTCTCAACCACTCTAATACCTGTCTTTTTAGGTGCTACCTAAGTAGGACTCACCCACTTGCTATCTAAGATGGGGTACATTATTCTTGTTTCTAACAACTTCACAACTTCCTTCAAAACCACCTCTTTCATATTAGGATTCAATCTTCTTTAGAGTTCCCGAGATGTTCGGGAATCCTCCTCCAAATGAATCCAATGCATGCAAATTGTGGGACTAATTCCTTTCAAATTAGCCACATTTCACCCAATAGCCTCTTTATTTTCCTCAAAAACTTTTAAGAGACTACTTTCTTGGGAACTTGTAAGATTGGAAGCAATGATCACCGGGAGGGTGTCATTTAAACCCAAAAAAGCATACTTGAGCTTAGCCAGTAGTGGCTTAAGCTCAAGCTTAGGTGGAGACTCTAAAGAGGGAATAGGCGGAGTACTAGAAAGTGGAGGAAGAGGCTCAAGTCTAGATTTCCATAGAGGAAAATCTATGATATGAGTGGAATTGAGCAATAAATTCACTTCAACTATTAAAGATTTGATATCGAAATCTTCATAATTGAAATGATTCAGACAAGCCTCTAAAGGATCCTTGGATAAAATAGTTGGGAGTGATTCCTCAACCAACTCATCAATAACATCAAGAAAGAAGCATTCACTATCATCATGGGGATGATGAATAGCATTGAAGATGTTAAGCTTGACTTTCATATTTCCAAAAGACAAATCCATGGCTCCAGTCTTACAGTTAATGCAACCATACGCTGTAGCTAGAAAAAGATGCACAAGAATGACTGGAATATACTTTTCGGAATTGTGGACCAATTATATATCAAGAACTAAGAAATCATCCAAAAAAAAGAACTTCCATTTTTATGAGTACATCTTCAACAATATCTCGTGGTTGTTTGACAGAATGGTCTGTAAGCTATAGAACAACCGACGTATGTTTTAACTCTCCCAAACCTAGCTTCTCATACACCGAGTAAGGAATAAGATTCACACTTGCTCTAAGATCAAGAAGTGCTCGCTCTATCACATTATTTCCAATGATGCAAGAAATTGTAGGAGCATTAGGATCTTTAACCTTTAGAGGAGTGTTGTACTTAAGAATAGCATTGACTTGCTCAGTGAAACAAATTTTCTTAAGAACTTGGCTTTTGGATTTTTTCTTAAGACTGCACAAGTCCTTTAAAAATTTGGAGTAGGCTAGAATTTGCTTTATAGCATCAAGCAGAAGAAGATTGATTTTGACCTGTTTAAAGACCTCCATCATATCTTGAATTTTCTCCCCTTGCTTACCAAAGTGGGAGGGTTCCTTGAGACGTTCACGATAAGGAACTCTTAGCTCATAAGCTATCTTAAGGTTAGGAGCAGATGAAGAAGTGACTCCACCTTCAACTCCTGTGATGGATTGTGGAATAGAGCTTGAGAAAACATCCTTAGGATGTGGATTATGAATGATAGGAACAATGGGAACCCCAAGCCTCTCTTTTTCTTCCTATCCTTTTTTAACTTGATTATCAACCACTTTACCACTCCTCAATGTAGTAATAGCCTGAACTTACTCGTGATAAATACCCGAGGAATTAGTTTCATCAATCATGTAAGTATGCCATTTCGGGTTGGCTACTGGTTGACTAAGACAACTTTCCATCCTCTCTTCGAGATAGAGTACTCACTATTTGCCCAACTTGTGCCTCTAGCTTTGCTATGGCTTGAGAATGAGAATTGAGCAATTGGATTTTGTCTTTAAGATCAATAAGAGTATTGAGTACTTAATCCTCAAAAGCAAAAGTTCTAGGAGGCTATGAAAGATTAGGAGTTTGAGTGGGTTGATTCTTGAACGGAGGTGGACGATAAATACCAGATTGATTGAAAGAATTATTTTGTGGCATAGGGTTGGATGAATTTTGGTATTGTCCCTATGATTATGGAACAGTTGCTCCTTAACTTTGATTACGCCATGATAGATTTGGATGATCTCTCCAGCTAGAATTATATGTAAAAGCATATGGATTGTAAGCTGGTCTAGGGAATGCAGCATTCACTTGCTCTTGTGGGATCTCAGATGATTATCCCATCATAGGGCAAGTGTCAGCAAAATGGGAAGGATTAGCACAGATTGAATAAACTTCCTTTGATAAGGCAGTTTGTGGATTAGCAACAAAAGTAAAGCCAAATGATAAGATTTGATCAAACCTATGGTTCAAAGCTTCTATTTGAGGGGCTAACTCACTAGATTTGTCTACCTCATAGAGTTTTTCAACCTTATGCATTCCAAATGAAGACCTATACCTAGAGGAAGACGTATGTTGCACTGAATTTTTACTTAGGGCCTCAAACAGTTCCCAAGCGTCTGCTGGATTTTTACACAGAAAGGCTCTATTACTAGATGCATCAACCATGTTTCTATAAGAATCCGAAAGACTATGATAGAAAATCTGTATTAAGTGCCATTTAGTAATACCATGGTGTGGACACTTTCTTAGAAGATCATTATATCTTTCCCATGAATCAATCATGGAGCTATTCTCCCGGGATTTGGGAAAATGCCATTGATTTCTCTTCTCATTTGATAGGTTTTACCCACTGTGTAGTACTTTTTCAAGAACTCTTGTTCCAACGTATCCTATGTAGATATGGAATTTGGTGGAAGGGACTACAACCAAGTTCTTGCTTTGTCCTTGAGAGAGAATTAAAAAAGTCGCATCTTGAATGAATCGTTGGTAAGTGTGGTCAACTTGGTAGTTGAACATAATTCCAAAAATACATCCAATTGCATATAAGGATCCTCTGTTACATACCCATGGAAGGTAGGAAGCATTTGGATCATAGCAGGCTTGATCTCAAAATGGGTTGCATCAGCATCATGAAATATAAAGCACGAAGGGGTAGTATATGGGGTTAGAATAAAATGATCCCTCAATTATGGTTGTGAAGGAATAGGTGGCACCCGTTCTCCATTACCATTACCATTACCATTACCTGGTGCATCATGATTATCAGCTATATTATTAGAGGAACTTCCTATTATATTCAAATGTTTTTTAAGTTTCCTTAATTGACTAAGAGTTCTCTCTATTTCAAGATCACGCATTAAAGGTTTTGACTGAGTATGGCGAGTTAACATACACTAATTCCACTAATCCTAATAATAGTTACAAAAATAAAATTTTCCAAGTGAAAAAAAAAAATAGCAAAAGCTCACAAAAGGTTTGATAAACCGAAGCTTTTTATCCCTTAAACGTCTTTGTTCTCACTAGAAATTTCCTGTACCTGAAAAGAAAAAGAATTAAGGTGCGATATCAGAAAGTTCGAAGATTGGTAAATTAAAAATAAAACTAATTAAAAACTAAACTAATAAACAAATCTCCCTGGCAACGATGCCAAAAATTATTGTGTGTTTTGTCAATTATAAATAACCACTCGCAAAAGTACGAATCTTTGTAGGATAGCACTATAGAGAGGGTGTCAAACCCCAGCTTTTAACTAATCTTTATTGCTTTACAGGTAACTAATTGAATTGATTGATTGGTTGTCACAATGATAAATTAAAATTAGACTAAGGTAATCAGAGAAAGAAAGGTCTTAGGGCTTTGACTTTACCACAACCTTCGTACTATGGTTAACTGTTTCAACTCTGGGGATTTAATCTAATTATATTTCAAATGAATTAACTCATTAACATTAATTCAATTCAGGTTTTAAAGAAAGATGTTTTATAAATTGCAGTTAACTATAACCTATCTGAGGTTAGCATGGACTATCCACCTACCTACTCTAACTACTTTAACTAATTTGTAAACAATCCATCTTTCCTGAGCATAGACTATGAAAACATTCTTTTATAAAAAATATTGGAACATCATTACATGACCTCCATTCTTATGTCTAGCAAGGCTCCGCCAGATACTATCAAAGAAGAATGGGTTGAGAATAGAAAACAAACAGTTATATCTAAGACAAGGTAATAACAATTTGAAAACTATTTAAACATTAAATCCAATGGAGTTGTCTTAATTACCCATAGTCATGGAATCAGAAACATAATATATATATATATATAAATATCCCAGAGTTAAAATAATCAAACCATAGTACAAGATTGGGTTACATCAATGCCCTAAGAGATGAATCAGCTACTCATGACGATGCCGAATATCATCTGTTTTGTAGTCGTCTCCATCATCACGAACAACACTTCTCTTCTCAGGATCTTCACCTTCTAAGGTTATGGAAACCCTAAAAGCCACCACCATAGTATCAGCCTTCTGAATAACACAAGAAAAATGGACTTCTTCTATTAAGGCATGTGCCTTCTTTTATAGAAGAAAATAAAGATCTGGTGGGCTTTTAGGTCTTCTGGCCCATTTGGAATGAGATACGACTTTGAAAAGAATAATACCGTAACTTAAATTTGATCTGACATGGAAGGCTCGATCTTTAGGAAGTAGAGCTCGAGCTTTTAGGTTCAGGCTCGAGCTTTGGGAACAAAGCTCGAACTATATTGAGTTATTGCTCGAGCTTCATGGAATGGTGCTCGATCTTTACTTTTACACTTAGCCAAATTACTTCAACTATTTTCCGAAACATCTTTTCCTTCAACACTTAGAATATTTTGGGATTCAACTCTTTTAACATTGCTCGATCCAAGCTTCATGGGCTCGAGCTCTAAGTACCAAGCTCGAGCTTTGGGTACTCAAGGCTCGAGCTTTGGGTACTCAAGGCTCGAACTTTGAATAATGGTGCTCGATCCTTGAGGTCTAGCACAAAGCCTGGGAGCTTGGTTCTTCTATTAAATCAACTCTTCAAATTCCGATGCCTTGTGCTCGAGCTTGAGGGCCAAGGCTCGAGCACCCTGAGTAGAGCTTGAGCTCTAAAGGTACAGGGCTCGAGCTTCAATGCTTTGTTGATTTTTCTTCTTTTTCTTGTAGGGCTCGAGCCTTAGGACTTGGGCTCGAGCTTTGGTTCCCAAATTCTTCCAAACTTCACCATTTAAGCTCTTGGCTTGCTCTGGATAACTGCCAATGACTCTGTAAGCTACAAAATCAGTTTTTTCATCAAAGTCTCGATTTTAACCGTTTCTCTGGGAAAGTACCTATAAACACACATTAAACATAAATCAGTTTGACAATGGATAGAAATATCACTTTAGGCCTTAACATACGTATATTTAGGGGCTCGAATATGCAATATTCAGCGCTCATCAGTAAGCTTCTAAACAAATTGCCAAACAAGCACGTAGACAGGTTATCAAACCAAGCATGTGGTTCATGCCACCTAACGTCTATGTCCAAGGGGAGACTAAAAGAGCATCATAACTACCTTAAAGCATTTCTAGCATAAACCACAATATTCATGCAATTCAACAAAATTAGAGCATACGACACAACGCAACAAGATATAGATTATCAAAGTCATCAATTTAAAATCTAAAATACGAAAACAACTAAATGATATACCTTAACATAATTCAAACCTCCAATACAAAGTGACAAGATATAGATTGTCAAAGTTATCAACTTGAAATCTAAAATGCAAAAACTACTAAAGTGGTTCATGCCACCTAACGTCTATATTCCAAATGAGTCTATAGGATCATTCCTAAGTTACATTAAAATAATTCAACGCAAATTATAATATCAATGCAATTTATTCAACATTGGAACTTCCAATACAACGCAATAAAGCATGATTTTTCAAAGTTAATAACTTGGAACTTAAAATGTGAAATCAAATAAGGAACAACAAGGTACCACTTCATCTAGTTATCAACTTGAAATGAAAATGCGAAATCACAAAGGTGGATACTCGGACATCAAGCCAGATCAGACCGACAACGTGGTTACTTTAGGATTACTAACCCATGGGTAACCTCCCTATGTGCACACTAGAATGTATGGGGAACTCGTATTCCCCGTACTAGAACCATGCCCTAGCCGTAGTCATACAACAACCTCCCAAGTTTCCAAAATCAATATTTTATGTAACAACGTATATATTAACATGCATATACAAGGCAATAAGCTATCTACCATGCACAACCCAATTTTGGAAACACACACAAAACATACTTTAAGTCCTCAACTACAATGGCATGTTAGATGTCGAATCTTCATTGTGTGATTCGTTACACATACAAGGCATATAAATGTCGAATCTTTAGTATGGAATTCATTACACGTAATAACAATATTATTCAATATTGAAAACATAGTCACATAAATATACAACAAGTCCAAATCTATTATTTAAGCATAGAAACAACTTCTAAAACATATTTAAATCAATGGAACAATTAGATAGAATTTAACTAAATAAAATAATTAAATTCTCTATATTATGAAACAACTCAAATAACTTCAATTTCATAATATGTATTTAATACAAACTACAACTAAAATACCATTACATAAAACCCAGTTATGTAAATTTACTACAAGTCTCAAATTCGTGATTTAAACATGCTAACAACAATATTATTTAATATTGGAAACATATCCTCATGAATATAATACAAGTCTGACTTTATGATTTAGACATGCAAACAACTTCTAATACATGGTTAAATGAATGATACAATAAAAATGAAAATTATTTAAATAAAATAATTAATTTCTCTAGATTTCAAATCTCATCCAAATAAACCCTAATTAATATATGTCAAACATCATAGTATGGTCATTACATATATCAAGTCAAATATTTATTTAAATGAATAGAACACTTTAAACAAAAATTAATTAAACTAATTAATTAATTTCTCTAGAATTTAAATCAACTTCAAATGACTTCAAATAGTTATATGTCAAAGATCATATTATGGTCAACACATATATGAAATCAAAAACTTAATTACATCATTGGAACAATTAAATATAATTTAATTAAATTAAATTAATTAAATCTCTAGATCTTAAAACATCTCCAAATGATTCTAAATTAACACATGCTAAAGAACAAGTCAAGGTCATTACATATATTAAGTTAAAAACATAATCAAATAAGTAGAACCATTAATAGAATTTAATTAAAATAAAATACTTAAATCTCTAGATTTTAAAACAACTCCAAATTATTCCAAATTAAAATCTGCTAAAAAACAAGTCAAGGGCATTACATATATCAAGTTAAATACCTAATTAAATCAATGGAACCATTAAATAAATTTTAAATATCTTTAGATTTTAAAACTCATCCAAATATTCTCAAATTAATATATGTTAAAGAACAAGTCAAGACCTAATTTAATATCATGTCTTAAGTTAATTCCACACTCGATACAACTATGTGAAATAATTTTCATACAAAGAATAATTAAATTAAATTCTAGATTATATACAATGACTTGCATACAAGTTATATAAACCTCAAAAACAATTAAGACACTAAGATTATATACTATAAACATCCCCTATCTAACAAGAGGACTGTTCCTCTTAAATCCAAAGGAAGCAAATGAATTCTAATGAATCCTTCAAGGGTTTTGTAGAGGAAGGTGAGGGGAACCTTTTGTATTCTAAACTTTTAGGTCAAAGGTGAGTGGAAGGGAACCAAAATTCGACACCCCTGGATTTCTGAATGTGGGTTGGCCAAGCCCACACCCGAACGCCCAGGGATATCAAAACAAATCGGCAATAAACGAACACAAAGTACAAAAGAATAAATAGAAATAAATAATTTGCTGAAAGAAAACTAAAAGAATAATCCAATAATAAAATATTTTAATAAATTTTGATTAATAATAAAAACATTTTGATACAATAAATCCTCCATTAATACAACTCGGGAATCCATACCGTGTAGACC
>JAOTQH010058083.1:0-14057 GCA_025631255.1 Cornus kousa | reverse complement strand
CCAAGGATAATAATTTGTTTCTTTTTCTTATTACTACATTGAAACTAATGAAAAAAAAAGAAGAAATAAAATTACAGTTCAGTTTGGTTATTATATTTATGATCTTGAGACTCTAGACAATTCTGGTAATCAGTAGGAATCTGGCTTTAACATACTGTATGTATTATTCTCTCATCCATAAAACTATAATTATTATGTTATTTTTTATTTTTTATTTTTTTATTTTTTTGTGTTAAAGTAATATTTTGCTGCATGCAGACTCATTGTTGTTTTGCAAGAGAAGACATTTATATATGACATCAACATTCTTTCTATGTTGGATACAATTGATACAATACCGAATGTAAAAGGTGAGGATGTAACTTATTTTCTTTGAAATTTGCACCTGTATCAACGTTCAGAATTTGTTCAATTGTGGCAATGCAGAATAATATTTTTGCTTTTAATTTCTCTTAATTTGTTGACTAATTGTAGAGTTTCTCTGTTCCTTACCATAATGATACTTAAATGTGTTTTAAATTATGATTAGCATCTTGTAACAATAGTTTTTAAAGTATCACCATGATAGATTTATGAATTGTCTAGGAAATCATGCAATTCAAATGCCATACTTAATGAGTCTTGCATGAGTGTATGCTAATCTTTATTTACTTCTCAGGGCTTTGTGCATTTTCCCCAAGTTTGGATGGTTGCTTTTTGGCTCTTCCAGCAAGCGCAACCAAAGGATCTGTGTTAGTCTACAATGTTATGGAACTAAATTCGCACTGTGAGGTTATGACACATTGATTTGCTTTCTCTTTTTTTATGAAATGCTTAGTACATGATATGAATTGAAAACTCCTGTACTGAAAGTCATCCATGCATTTTTTTTTATTTACTTTTCATGAAGTATGTGGGTACTTGGCTTCTCTAGCCACACATGGAAGAAATGTATTACATGAAGGATCGGCATAATAGCTTAAGTGGCTCGTGTTGTACACATCCTATGTGTCCATGCCACACGTTTTCAAGGGAATTTAGTAAGGAACGTAAGAGTTCTTCCCCACAATAAACCTCACTTGAAGAAAATGGTCAGCGAGGAGTTCTTCCTCACAGATAAGTCTTGCCCAAATAATGCCCAGTAAGGAGTTAGAAAAAAAAATGGAGTTATTTCCCTTCGCATAAACTTCGCTTGAGTAATGCTTGGTGAAGACTTCTTCTCCATATATAAAACCTCAATCAAATAATACTCTGCAGATGTTCACTGAGTAATTTTTCCTGCTAGATAATCCTTGCTAGAAGACACTTGGGGAGGAGCTTTACGGGAAGTTATTTCCTAAAGGAAGCTCACATGAAGGCTTCAACCAGTCTTTCCTCGAAGGGAGGACACAAAAGAATCTGAAAGCTTTTGGCATCTTATACACCTAGGCTGAGAGCAAGAACTTGGAGAAAAAAGGAGGTGGGTGGGGGTGGGGGTGGGGGGTGTGTTTGGCAAGTGGGAAGGCCAAACCTAGTGCACGAGTCTCCCACCATTGCGGGATCTAGAGAGGGTCAGATGTTTGGAAAAAAGGAATCCATAGCAAATAAAATCCAAAACAAGGATCTTGAAAGTGAAAAATTGAGATTTTTTATTTTTAGTTTGGGGTGTCGGGGATTGTCAATTTGTCATTCCAGTAGCTTATTTGTAATATTTTGTTTTTATTTCCATTGTTTTATAGATTGGGGGCAATTGCACAATTCCACCTGAACTATGAAAAGTTGCACGTGAACACTGGAAAAAAAAACCCTGAACTATTGAAAGTTCGTATAATAAGGTCAATTGTTGTTGTAAGGCCTAATTGTTGTTAGGTAACCATTTGCACGTTACCCCCTGGAACAAAGGAGTAATATGAAATTTTCTTATGGTTCATAATATTTTATGCAATTAATCCAGAAGGGTAAATTGGGATTTTCGAAAAGCTCCAACTCCTTGACTGTGAATTTCTTAGCAGTAATTTGACAGTTTGGGGTGTCTTGAAATGTCAGGTAGTTATCAGCTAAAATTTTAGTAAATGAGGTGATTTGAAAATTATATATAAATAGCCGGGGAAGTTATGCCATTAATCCTGTGATCGGATATATTTTTATTTCCCAGTTATATTTTTCAGTTTGTACTTGGACTTAGAGAGTCGTACTTCAATTACCATAGAGCATTATTTTTTTATATTTTCATTTCTTCCTTGATTGGTGCTGAACATGATTTTGCAAGTCTCCTTTTCATTCTGTACTTCATTTCAGTTACTGAAATTGAAAATTGCAGATAGATGCTCATTGCTCACCACTGGCTGCAATAGTTCTTTCTTCAAATGGGATGTACGTAGCAACAGCATCTGAACAGGGAACCATAGTCAGAGTTCATCTAGTCTCAGAAGCAACAAAGGTGAAGCATCACAACATCTACTTGATGGGATTCTCAATGTCATTTTTTTTTCAGAATACTTGAATTAGTATGTGGATGCTGCATACTGTCACACCTGCGCAGCTGCGCTGCATGAAAATGAAGGAATAGTAGTCTTCATTTGATTATCCCATCATTTTAGATTTAACAAAAGAAAAGAAAGAAAAAGATTTGATTCATTGAAATGCTGTTTGTGATAGATGTTCACGACATAGTAAACCTTTTAGTAGATGAGCAAGTTTTATAAGTTAAATTAATTACCAAATTTGTGTCTAGTCACTCCTTTTTTTACCACAATTCTGTTGCCTGACGTTATTAATGATGCATGCCATTACTACCTCATATTTCTTTTTAGTCCTGTACTTCATCTATGGAACCTAACTATTCTGTCTTTAGCAGTCGTATAGCTTTCGGAGGGGAACATACCCGTCAGCTATATTTTCCTTGTCATTTGGGCCATCCTTGCAACTTCCAGATATTCTTGTAGCCACAAGCTCTTCCGGTGCTCTTCATGTTTTTTCTCTGGGGTTTGCTATTAATCGAAGGTGGGAACATTGATCCAATACCTTGTCAGTAGGCCACATAATTTCTCATCATTTGTGATAGATTTCTTATGTAAGGCCATTTATATGCAGGACTCACTGTGATTGGCCTTCACAATTGTAATCTTATAAAAATTTTAATTCACAACTAAACATTTTGCGTCCTGTTCTGGCACGAACCTTGGTGTGGGGTGCTGCTCCTTAAAACTAGATCTTCAGAACTTTTTGTATTTAAAAATAAGGAGGCATTTCCACAGAGTATCCTACACTGAGTGGAGTGTTATCTATGCTTTTTGGGTGATAGGTGGTTTGTTTTGGTGCGCGGGGGGGGGGGTTGTGTGGCGGGTGAGGGGGGTGTTCGAAGATTATAGATGGCTTTGTAGACGAAGTTTGAGCTGAGCTCTTGTTTAAGGTGTTAAGGGCTTAGGCAGAATGACATGATGCTTTACTTTGGAATGCTATATGATGGATTGACGTTCCTTCAAAGATAGGGCTTCTATTTTGGCTGGACGCTGCTGTAGTAAAGATTCTGTCCATCAATAATCTAGACTTAAGGTGCTTACTAATTGGTTTTGCATGTTCAAGGGAGTATTGGAGAGTCGGAGACATAGTTGGAGACTGTGGATCTCTATGTGGTACCTGGTGTCAGGGTAGTGTGGTTTACCCTGCTTTCCTTGTTTTAAGTTCATTGTGTAATGCCTGAATCACTGATGGAACTGCTGAATTGTTGAGAAGGGAGATTTTAAATAAAAGCTGGAGGGTGGGTGGTATGGCATGTGGCACCGTTGTGGCCATATTGGTGTATTAGAAAGTAGGGCTGCCAATGAACCGAGCCGAGCTTTGGCTTGCTCGGGCTCAGCTCACCAAGGTAAGAAGAGTGCTTGGGCGAGCCTGGCACAGCCAAGCTCGAGCTCAGGCTCAGCTCGGCTCGGCTCGGCTCAAGCTCGCATACTATAAAATCAGCCTTCCAATCCTCATCATCTCCATAATCAGTCTATGTTCTTCATAAAATCAGTTTATGCTCTTCATTCCCTCATAACTCCATCAAAATAAGGGGGAAAATGGCTATCAAGAGAGAACATGGTTCTGAAAGAGAGAGAAGATGGTTGTCAAAATAAAGGAAAAAAATGGCTATCAAGAGAGAGAACATGGTTGGGAAAGAGAGCAAAGATGATTGTGAAAGTGGGAGAGAGTAATAACCTTTGTTGTTGTTTGATTAAGATCATCGCATCAGTTGCCTAGAGTAGCTGAGGATCTGTGATGGATGTTGAGACGTCTCCCGTGGCTGCCGTTTGCGAGTAGAGCTAGGGTTTTTATTATTTTCTTAAATTATAACATGTGCAACATAAGTGTAATCCAATGGTGGTTATAAATCTATGGATTATTGGGCTTGTGGGCTTATAGGCTAGTGGAATAGATATAGGACACATTTATAAACACAAACTACATGGGCCTTTAGAAACTTAAGTATTTGGGCTAAATATTATTAGCAAATTTTAAAAAATAGGCCCTTTAACTAATGAGCCTGTTCACGAGCTTGGCGACCTGAACTCGCAATTGCTCAAGCTCGGCTTGTTTGTTAAACGAGCCTAAAAATGAGCTCAAACTCGGCTCGTTAACTAAATGAATGAGCCCTAGCCGAGCTGTTCATGAACGGCTCTGTTCATTTGCAGCCCTACTAGAAAGTACTAAACCAACATTCTTTTGAAGGGATGGAGATGTTTGTATAGTTGAAAATGTTGAACTCTAATTTCTATGGGCTTTTGGACATTGGGCCTTTTCTTCTATTTGTATTACGTTTCTTGGTAATATGAGACTAGCCTTGTTTCTTTCTCTGCAAACACTGCGTGAACGTGGGTTTTTGGGCTTCCCTTGTTTCTTTCCCTGTAAACACTTCGTGAACATGGGTTTTCGTCCCTTCAGCATCTCGAGAGAAAAAGAAGAAGGGGGGGGGGGGGATGAATTACTTCTTACGCTCTAGCCTATAATACGTTGAATGAACATTATCGGATTTTTTCTGTTGTAGAAGGCATGTATATGAATATTTCATTTTTCTTGTTTCTTTTTCTGTCGCATTCTCCATTTTTGAATCATTGCGTCATTACCTTTCACCACTATTAACATTTTATTTTTCAGGATTATGTTAGTCATCTGTTCATAATACTGCTTATATTTTTAATATCACACACGTTATTACGAAGTTACAAGAAAAATGAAATATTCATATACATGTTATTACGAAGTTACATGCAGTAGTTCATAATACTGCTTATATTTTTAATATCACATATGTTATTACAAAGTTACATTCAGTACATACTTTTATCTCTATTTAAAACTTCTAGTTTATCTGAGGGAGTCAGCTGATCTCTTTTTGTTACCTTTTTTAATCCTTATCAGAGGCAGAAGATCAAGCAGTTTTCTTGGATCAATAATACCGGATTCTTTTAATGATCCATTTGATCCAGCTCATCATGTACTTCACAATGCTTTTACAGCAGGAGTGAAAAGGTGAAGCATTTTGTATTTTTACATAAGTTCCAAATGGTTGACCTTTAAGGATGGCTTATAAATGTCATAACGTATGGTATGGCAAACTTGCATTGGCACTAAGGGACCTACTTTAGACAATTTCTCAACCGAGATTTGACATAATAAACTTAGTAATTAGTTTATGTCTTCAATGTTCCCTTGGATGGTAAAATGGGAACATGTCGGGATTCTGAATTCCTCAATTCCCCCTCATACTTTTCGTTCTTTGGTTACTCTCCTCTAACATACATTGCTGCCCAAGATAGTTTCCATTGATTATTCCTTTGACCTCAATAGCTGTGGCTTGAGTCCTTATTTCACAAAATTAAAGTTGGGTGCATGAAATACTTTTTGGTACCTTAATTAGAAGACACAAATTATCTATTTTGGCCCTTCTGACTTCTAGGTGAATAGCATTATTCATTTTACGTTTCTTCAGCTAAGCTTGAAGAGACCAAAAGGGGGGCTTTGAGAATTTCTTAATAGATTTGAAAATTATTGTCTTCATATGTCAGGTTTTATCTGGAATATAAGATCTCCTAGCGATGACCCATAAAATTCTAAGTCTGTTAAGGAGGCTATGTGTATCTAGTAGACCATCCTTAAGGTTTGGGTATTAGCTAGCTTGGATTCCATATTTGGAAAGAAAAAGAAAATAATATATAATGATTTCATTTTTTCTGGTACAGTTGTGCAATGATTCGCAAGGTGGACAAAGTTGCTGAGACATCTTTATCTGACTCTGTGGCATGTAGGTTAGTTCATTGAAAATTGTCCATATTTGTGTTTCTTTTCTTTCTATACTTTGCCATTTCCTTCTAATAGTTCGCTTTCTGTCCGCTTAGTTGGGTTTCTTAAAATAAATTTCGAAGTTTCGGATAAGTTATATGAAATGCATTGTGTTCACAATTTTGATAATTGTCAAGCCAAAAATCATAATGCCACAATTCCAATGACAAAACATGGGGTCCCTGTTTTTAAAACATGCAATTCTTGAATCATCCAACATACCCCTTTGCTAATTGTCCATACTGTGGAGCCCAAAGGCTACCCAACCAGTTGAGATCTAGATGCCCTTAATTGTTTTGTGGAGCACACCTATTATACACTGCAACACGGTAGATAAGGTGGTTGGGGAAAAAATATCTGACTTGGTTGACGCTGAATATTGTAAGGCAAGAGGCTTTATTAATGAATAATGGTACCAGAAAGGGCAGATTTGATAATCGGTGGTGATCAATAATCATAGTATAATATGAAGTGATGCCAATAGGGAATATTTTTTCTGTAAGGTAGGGAAAAAGAAACATTTGATGATATTTACTTGTTTATATGATGTGGTATAGATGTATAAACTGTGACGGTGTTTATTAATGGAGGCTGCACTTGCTATTATTTAATTTACCTCAAATTGTTGTTTGGTTTGTAAAGCGTAATTAGTTTGAGATCTCTGCATCATTGGTGTCTGACACGTTTCAGAAATGGAATCTTGACTATGGTAATACCAGCTTCAGTTGATAGAAATGAAAATATTCTGTTTCCATTTCTTTTCTTAGGTCTGGAGAAACATTCAAATGCAAATAATGTCGCAAAATGGCAGATGGAAATGCATTGATATTTTCTTACTGTGAATCCTATTTGATAAATTCTTGCACTGTCAGATGATGTGGGCTGTTGTGCCAAGACAATGAGATTTTTAATTAGTTAAATATGACTGATAGTATCTAGTGATGAACTTACTTTCTTGATCTTGGTATCAGTGTCAATTCAACAATCTGCTGTGTTCCATGAAAGATCGTGTCCATCAATTTTATTTTCTATAATTGACAATTTTCTGGGCATAGTTAATTTTGGATTGCATGTGAAGTTGGTATTGAGTCTCGCATAAAAGGATAGCAGATTGTTATTGCTGCTTCATATTATGATCATTTTATCTTTGCCAAGGGTATGCCCATGGTATAAGATGTAATATTGCTAGTAATTCTTACCCTTTCTAGATCTTGCTTGCTTCTTTGAAAGAGAGCTACTTATTTTTTTTCCCCCTTACCAAAGGGAATCTAGCCCAATGGTATAACCTCCCCATCCTCAAAGAGGAGGGGAGAGATTCAAGCCCCGGGTGTAGGCAAAAAGCGTGTGCCAGTGTTTTTCTTGCTAATGACAAAAAGAAAAAAAAAAGAAAGAGAGCTACTTTTAGCTTTTTGTGTTATGTGGCTTTTGCTTTCTTGACGTGTTGCATTTATTTATTTTTAAAAGTTGGGATTAACCTTTTTGTGTATTGAAAAATTTCAGAGCCACTATATCCATAATCTCTTACGGTGGCTACTTCCAAGAATACAGCTTTAGTATCAACCATAAGAACGAATCTTCATGGAATTTGGAGCGTGAGTTCAACATCTTAACGGTAATCTCTGATAAAGCCAGCAGCTCGTGATCAATATCGACACATCTTTCGTCATTGTGAAAGTTCAGCGGATGGTTCACAAAGCTTCCTGAATCCAAGAGCTTGAAAGGTTTTATGAACCGGCGTAGTCAAGAAGCCAGCCTAACATAGGAGGTTGATCATATATATAGGATTTCTGGGAGGATTTGGCACAAAGGGTAAAGATCAAGGCTCTTGGAGGAACAAGAACATCCTTGATATGAGATTACCTCCACCCTACTAGGATTTTGGCTTCATGTAATTATTATTATTATTATTTGTCTTCTCAGTTTTCATATGTATGAAAAGATCTCTCTTGATGGAGGTTAAAATATATAATTGGCATAAATTATCACTTTGTTAATACCAAATGCGTGTGCCTGGAGGTGTGTACAGAAACTTATCACGTGATGGAGATGAAAATACAGTTCCACGATTTACCACGTTAACCATAATCTTTCATCTTGTGTTTATTTATATGAAAAACAATTCTAGTTGATAAGTTACACGAAATACTTAACGTGGAGTGGTCCGGGCCAATCATCCGAGGATAGCATTCCGAAATGTGCAAGTTTTATTTAGCTTTTTATTTACATGTTAAATAGTGACTGGCCAGGACGGTTATTAATTTCACCGAATATTTATCTTCTTAGATAAGTTTGTCCCACTTGAAATAAATAAATATGTATATATGTGTAGATATATATATATATATATATATATTAGGATGGACAAGCTTTTCATTAGTGATTTAGGTCTAACTTAAAAAATCTCTCCGTGGAATAGATGAAGAAGGAGCCTCCTGGTGAAATCAAAATTATTTGCATATTATGAAAATCAAGATATTTTGTAAATTTAATGTCACAACAATAATCAAAGTCTTTTTTGAATTATTTGGACATGAATCTCTGTTCAAAATATTTTAAAATTTAATTACAAAGTATTACAAGCTTAATATTCTGATATTTAATTGCAAAATACAAAAACAACAGTAACTGCCTAGAAAGTAGTTTGCAAAAGAAATGTTGAAAACAAATATTGTCCAAAGAAAGAAACACACGACATGAGAACTATATATGGTCTCTTTGCTTGCTAGTACTGCCGTTGATCTTTCCGGCCTTCTAATTCAGCCAGCCTCAACATTTTCATATGAAAAATGATTCTTGTACTGTATAGTTGCATTAAATTACTAGACCTACTAATTTAATTGGTTAATTATATAACAAATAAGGAAGTTGAGCACTTCACTTAGTTGTATTTGGTATAAATAACCAATTAAAAATTATTCCATTAAGCAATTCACTCTACAAGTTTTCGGTGTGAGTCTACTTTTATCATGGAGTTCCTAATGTGTCAACCAAATAGAAATGGGGCGTCAGATTGGTCATGCATCAACATGTGATTCTTATTTTTTATGGGACTGGACTGTATTTTTTAAGACAAAAAGTCTATCAAAAAATAATTTTTTTCATTCTTACTTGCCAAGTCAAAAATAGCACTGTGAGTCTCAATCATCTTGCACAACTTAAATAGAAACTTAACTTTATTAATCAATCTTTATTGATTTTTTCAATTATTAATTTCTTTTTTTCATCACAAAAGTGAAACTTTATGACAACTTCCTCGTGTGAAAAAGAAACTTCGTACCTATATTTTTCACAGGTTTAAATGAGATATATATTCATTTCACCAATTTCCACGTGAAGTTTCATCTAGTCTCAACAATGTTGGCCAAGTGCAAGCATTCAATTCCAAATCAGTACGAACAAAGACTAATAAAAATATGAATTAATTGATCCAAATTCAAGGTTGGCAAGTGCAAGTATTCCATTCAAATTAGTGCTAACAAGGACTAAGCATGGCTCTTTTGCATTTAGTATCCGGAATCAAAATCATCAAAATATCTAAAGCTGGCACTAAGAAAAAAAGAAAAGAAAAGAATAATCGCCTCATTATATAAATAGTCATATATACACACAAATTTTTAATTATATTTTCTAAAACGGTAGTACATTACAGGAAAAAACAAATTGATAGTCAAAAATCAAAATTTGTTTACTTTCACCATCTTTATGATCTTTTCTCTGGCAAAAGCATATTGTAATATAGACTTAGGTGAAACGATGCTCTCTAAACAAGTAACTATTTCATCACAAAATTCAGGAATATTATCCAATTTAACAACCCTATGTGTTTTCTCTTTTAGATTGCACATAGCAAACTCTCTTCTATGCAAACCAAATAAATCTTCATCGTTGTTGGAGAAATTCAAAGGCTTCCATAGTAATTTCCATTCATTATACTTGAATTTGCGTGGGCAAACTCAAATTTTATCCAAGACTCTGTGTTGCCGTATTTCATCATCACCCAACATGTGATGCCAATACTATGTCTGTATACTGAACAAAGACATCCTCTGACAATTCCAACCGGAAAATGATTATACCATAGTGTTAACATACTATCAGCGGGTACCGGAATAAATCCGAACTTTTCCTCAGCTAAACTAAAACAAGTTATTATAGCCCTCTCTTTAATGTGCCAGTGGAGATTTCCATTCAGAAACACTCCTGCAGATTATGATAAGGATTACAGATTGAGATAAGCTTTGCAGATTATGATAAGTATTACAGATTATAATGAAGATTAAACCTCCAAATTACGATAAGTAACTCTACATGACATTCTGACCGATGCCCTATAAAGAAGGTGGGCTAATCAACGTTTGGAGGTACGGAATAAATCCTAATTTAATTTCTTGATTTATTTCGAGAGATTACTTCGCATACTGACTTGTTCGTCGGAGCTTACTCCACCGATAACACACTGGTGTTTGTAGAATCACCTTTTTCTTCTCTCTATTCAGAAAGTCAAAGCAGATCCGGGTTGTGCAGAATCTATCTTCAACACGAAGAAAGGCACATCTCGAAGCCTTCTCCAAGAATTTGATTTTAGTGAATATAAACTCGCAATGATTTCATCATAAGAAGAAGACGAGGCGAAAATTTGAACAACCTTGTAATCATCAATGGAGGAATTATAGCCAAATCCACGTGAGACAACATCCATCTTGTTAAATTGCGAGTTTTGCAGTTTAATCACTTCTCTGGTTGATGGATTCACCAAGTATAGCGTGCTAAAACACGCATAACATAACACCAAGCCACGACAAGACCCGACGATACTGACCCGGTAAGGATTAGAGATGTCAATTGCTCCTCCTTCTCCTTCTCCTTCTCTGTCGTCGTTCGCCGCTGCTTCGACCAAACCGCCGCAAGACGACACGAAGAGACTCCCCGTTGGTTGACTCGTAAAAGGGTTCATCCCCGACGAATGTCCAAGGACGAGTTTGAAGTGGCGGGATCGGGTGAGGTGAAGCTTCACAAAGTGAGGATATGTGAACATGGTGGTCCAAGACTTGCATACACATTTGAACCGTACAAGAGACTTGACTGGTAGTCGTGATAGTCAGGGGCGAAGGGAGAGGGGGGCTGGCGGAGCCATGGCCCCCCTAATTTTTTGGAAATTTTTTTTAGTATAGGTAAAAATATACCAAAAATAAAATAATATAACATATATGATATAAAATCTATATTTGGCCCCCCTAATTTTTTGGGAATTTTTTTTAGTATAGGTAAAAATATACTAAAAATAAAATAATATAACATATATGATATAAAATCTATATTTGGCCCCCCTAAGAAAAAAAAAATCTATATTTGGCCCCCCTAAGAAAAAAAAATTATTTCTTTATATTTGTGTTTGTTCATAAAGTTTGATAAAAAATTTCTTTAAATAATTATTATTTTTTATTTAAAATATAGGAAAAAGTTTAGATAGATATATTTTTGTATGAATATAATAAATAGTAAAAAAAATTTTCCTACTTAATATATATATATATTTCAAAAGGTCTAGCTAGGTAATGCTGTTTATAATTTTGGCCCCCCCAACCGCAAGATCCTGGCTCCACCCCTGGATAGGGGTAACCTGTATATTGGCCTTTGGCGCCTCTGTCCTTAGGCCATCTCGTGGTGAATGATCTCAAGCAACTGAGCCCTATCAATCCCACTATTAGGGATGGAATGGTCGACTGTAGGTTGTTGTAGTTGTGGTAAATACAGATCCGACAATTCCCTTTAATGATTCGCCATCGATGCCCCCCCCATGGCCACAAGTGGAACAGGAGGAGGAGCTTGATACTGATTATTCCTCAATTGATTCTGAGTGTCCCCCAAGTCATGCAGTTCTCTATAAGGAATGATGGGTAACACTTGCTGATTCTGACACTGCTGATTTTGGTTTTGCTGACACAAGGCGGGAGGTTGGTACAACATCACAGTGGGTTGAGATCACGTTTCCATTATGATTAATGGAACACTAATAGGAACAATGCCTATGTTAATTTGATGATTAGACTCTGCTAAAACATTCGGCTACATCAATGGAAACGTCACCAACGATAGGGTTGAAACAGATTCATGGGCAAACAATCGACATCTGGGCCACCATAGTGTTCACCTTTTGATTATTCTCGCTAATCTGTGGTTGGAGCTCGGGTATATTATTATTGATTTTAAATGACTCAGCGTTAATTTTACGCTCCATTTGTTTCATCATGTCCATGATCTGGGCTAATGGAACATTGATTTGCATGACCGATTCACCCTTAATTGAAGGAATCGACCGACTTTCTTCTACGTTGTCGTCGTCTACCGTGGCTATGTTTTTGGAATTCTTTTGCCTAGGCGAAATGTTGGCAGTTCACTTACCCTGTGGGTTCCACCGGGCGTGCCAAAATATTGACCCCTTAAATTGGCAAAGCCTGTTGATTTATATATTGGCTAGTGCGTCCCAGAAAACTTGTAAACCAGGCGATGAATGAGAGAGAACATAAAACTCTTAGTTGGGTTCCTAATTTTCTTGAATGAAAACAGTACTTTAAAGGAAAAGCGAATTGCAATAAAAATAGGGTAAAATTGAAATGGAATTAAATTGGAATGGAAAGCAATGAACACTGCTGAAATCGAATCAACGTGAAAGGAAGCTACAAGGAATAAGAATTCAACTTGCAGAGAATGATATAAATAACAAAGAAAACTAAACTAGAATTTAATTAATTAACTAAGAAAGTAGAATTAATCTAAAGAAATTAAGTTTAACTACGAAAACATGATTGAAGAATAAAAATTGTATTGATAGAACTGTTTGAGGGGTGATGGACCTCTGACAAAGACTATACTATTTATAAGCCAAATACAAAGAGTCCTTAAACAACAACTTCTTAGAATAAGACAAAAACTATCATATAGACATCCAAAGCTATTCAACAACTCATTCTGATATTCAACAACTCATTCTGATAACCCAACACCTATCTCTATCCCGCACATTAAATTGTAGCCACCCCAATGTTTGCCCAATCCAACAAAACCCCCTTGCCACTTTACTACCACCTGTCCGGCCCAAAATGGGAGAGAATATTGGGTACCCTAAGGGTACCCCCATCAGCATGTCCACCTGTTACCCCCAATCCAATAAAAATATGACATTTGGCTAACTTTCCACATCACCTCCATACTCAACAAGCCTCCATTAGTCGTTAGCTTATCTACTTTCTCTCTCTAACCTTTTCTTCTTTCTCGTACTCTCTCTCTCCCCTCAGCTAACGAGGCAGCCGTCATAACTCCCAACAGCCTCTCCCCAGCCCCATCCGACTGGACCGGCATCAACAACCGAAGAGATTTGCATTGGACCGGCACCGACTACTGAACAGATTGTCCCGGAGCTGCAAATCGAAGAGATTTGCACACTGAGATAGGTCCGAGAACTGACCCGTGAACCCATTTTGCTGTATCCACACCTGAGAGAGCTGGGTCATTGCAGACAACACGTCGATCGTACCCGACAATCCCATCAACTGATTGTTCAGCCAGAGATTCTGAATCTCCGATGACCCGAAAGGCGTCGGCAACGGACCAGTCATATTGTTGTCAGACAGCCGGATATTCTGCAAATTGGGGAAGTTATTGAAAAATCGTCCATGGCGACAAACTGGGGTTGTCACTGAGACTCAAAGTCTGCAAATCCACAAAGGAAAAGAAAAAAATAAAAAACAAGACAAAGTGCTCAATGCTCTGTTCACGGG
>JAOTQH010057974.1:0-17176 GCA_025631255.1 Cornus kousa | reverse complement strand
GGGATATTGTCATAGCGTCTATGTTGTGGTGTCCAAGTATACATATCTGGAATATTTCTATTTTCTACATATGTTTCTTGTGTAGGTTGAAGTCTTTGTCCTATAAGATATTCGTCATTTGATTTATTCGTGCTACTAGTTGCATTATGCATTTCTTGATCTACTGATTCTGTAGGTTGAGAAGTAGATCCTTCTGGTGTTTTTCCTTCTCTATGTTCTACTTGTTCTTCATTAACATTTAATTCTTCTTTTAATGTGTAGTTCATGTTTCGTGTAGAAATATTCAAATCCTACTTTTAATATATATTTTTTAATATCATCATTATTTCCTTCGCCTAGATAAATGCTTTCTATAAGTTGATAATTTAGCTCAGGATATTTCTCTTTAAAATCTTCTAAGTCTAGATTGTCAAAATCATATATTATTTTATCTAAAATTTCATATTCTAATCTATCATAAAGGACATTTATTTCTTAAAGTGTAGTTAAAAAGTCTTCTTCGGTATCATCTATTATATTATCCTATTTTCAATAATTACTAAACCTTATGTTAGATTCACCTTTATTTGTAACATATATCATATTATTTTTAGGAGTCTTTTTAGTTGTAGTGATAAGATTAGATAATTTCCACTTAGTTCCTTCATGGGTAATACTACTTACTTTTCTAGCTTCTATCATCTGGACAAATTTGCTACTAAAAGGTTTAACTATTTCACTAAATTGGGCTTTAAATTTTAAGTTATATTGATTGATTACTTTACCCATAAATAAGGTATTAACTAACTAGTTTTCAAATTGTCTGGTCATATTATATTCTTTTGTAGATATAGCTATCTTAATATGCTTACTAAATTCTCTAGTCGTCATCGTGAAATTAGGAATACACCCAATGATAGCTGCATTGTCCGCTAAATCTATTTCAGGCTAGCTATTTATGCTTGTTGATGGTTATTCCATCGATCGTCACAAATATAAGCAAGTGCTCTAGTTCCTATTTCAGATCTGTTTAATCCTACTAATCCAATCATTATGACACCTAAATGCATGAGTTCTAAATTATTGTTACTTAATTCCTCATATACCTTAGGTGTTATCAAATCCAGAATAACTTGATTGTTAACTGCACTTATTCTTCTTTGGCTAAAATGATTATATATCTTGCTCTGAAAGTCTAGTAAATTATTAGAATAAAAATTAACTTTATTTTTTATCTTTTTCATTCTTTGTTCTATATATTTTTTTAGCATCATGTTCATTGTCATACAAATCTTCCACTCTCATTATTTCTTTTGCTTTTCTAAGGATAATGGCCATTGTGGTATTTGTTTCTAAGGTTGTAATAAATTTACGCGCTTGGTTGTTACAGGCGAGAATTGGTTAGTAGTTGATAACTTTATATCCTTTATTTTATTTGATAATTCAGATAATTCTTTAGAAGATTCTCTGAGAATATTTTCTTATATTACTTCTAATTTTTCTTCAAGTTTATTAACTTTTTCGGTTAACTAGAGTAATAACTGGATTAGAAAGTTATTTTGTCTAATATGTGTATTAGTTGATTGTACGTAAGTCTTAAAACTTGTAAATTCTATTGGCTCTTTATCAATTTTGTAGAGTTCCGCTAAAGCTATTAGATAATCAGGATTAGTAGTGCTCATAAAACTATTGAAATAGCCTTTGAATATCAGTTTTAAGAGATTTTAAATAATCTATAATTATTTTTTAATTCTTAGAAATATTATTTTGTTATTTATATCTTTAATGGCGACTAATATTATTTGTTATCTAAATTATTCGGACTAGAGTTTTGTACTACTTTTGTTTAATATAATCAAGATTTTCTCCTATTCTTTTTATCGAGTTGTCTAAATTATTAAAGTCTAATCTATTCATAAACCAAAATAGTTGCCTTCTAGCTTCTGAATATTTTGTATTCAGATAATTCTATATTTAATTTCTTCTATTCTTCGTTGTAGGCTACGCGATGTGTTTCTTGAAGCTTAGGAGACATAACAATTCCTAAGTGCGTTTTGATGAAATTCAAGGGCTCGCAAAAATGTTTCTTTGGGTATATTATGCATAAGATAAACTTTAGGGGCTAAAGTACAAAATCAGCTTATAAAAGGGGTTTTATTAAAATTGATTCATGTATTTATAAATATGCAAACTACGTTCACCTGTGGGTAATATATGATCACTACTACCACTTTTGTGTAAATTTCCCATATATTTATATATATATATATATAATATAAGTACCATTGCAAACCAAACCCATTTCTCTTACCAATTTCAACTGCCAACGGGTACTATATATATACATATAATGCAATAAACCAAATCAACACAAAATATCCTACTGGGACCCACAATTAACAAAACCCATTTAAATAATTCCTCTTTCCATCCTTACTGATTTCGGGTGGCACTTGCTCTCAACAGATGCAACATAAATATATAATGTGCAACAAAATTTAATTCAATCTATAAAAAAATTTCAATTACGTAAATTACCAAATTTAAAATCTAAAAAAAATTTCGGATTGTCACAACCAGATTATTATAAAGAATCCAAAACAACTAAGAAATGCCGGTACATTTTGTGTAAAACATCATTATTACAAATACAGATATACAAACATATATATACATTACAAATAATAATAATAATAATAATAAATAAATTGAAGAAAAAAAATTGAGATGTCTGGTTATAGATATGTACTGGTATATATTGCTCTAGAGATAATGAACCAGCATCAGTACCAGTGACAGAATAGATAAATGAGACTTCATAGGAAAAATATTCAGAATGTTTTCCATATGGCACAAATTGATAGGACAATATGGAAGATATACATACAAAAAAGTAAAGCAATTTTTTTTTTTTTTGGATAAATAAGCAATTCATTAAAACGTTTGAGAACGCGTCCCTAACAAAGCCACAAAAACTTGAGTATCCTAAGGTCCCAAGGAAGCCAACTCAACAGTCTGCTCAGCAAAAGAGCAGAGTCTACTCGAATCCCAAAAACAAAGAGAGCTAATAATAGAAGATTTCAGAACAGTGATGAAAGATTCATCTCCTTAAAAGAATCTTTTATTCCGCTCCCTCCACCAACATCACCAAAGACATAAAAAAGTAAAGCAATTAATAACATAACTTATTCAAATACTAAATGTATTATCTCAATCAAGTGTAGATAGAAACAAAAATCCAGTTGAAAGTTAAAGGGAAAAATGGACTCATCTAGCAAAATTCTTTTGGGCAAGTGATAACTTGTGGCCAACGCAAAGCGGACAAAGTGGATTCAATTAAAGGATGAACAAACATGGAAAAAATAAAGAAAAAGTGGACTCATTTGTATACTATATGAAATAGTTTGCTCATTCAACTACCATATAATATGCAGATGTCCTTTCAAAAAATGCCAAACGTCTTTTGATCAAACCAATTGCAAGTATAGCATTTATATGATTTTAGCTATAGATTGTGCAGTCATAATTTTTGCGTTATGAAATCCAATGTAATTATGCAGTAGAAATATGCACAAATTTTTATTTTACACAAAGTCCTAGTAGTCAACAAAAAGTTTGGACAGAGATATCTTTCATGGAGAAATTCCTTTGCAGTTAAGGAAAGCATATATATATATATGCCCATGTACACCTTCTGGTATAAACAAAACTATTAAAATCTCGCAAATGATTTTATGAATAGAATTAAGCTATATGTAGGCAAGGGCGAAACCGGAATTTTAGTTTAGGGGCACAATGTTAAGGGGGAAAAAAATGACAAACTTAAAAAGGAAACAATTAAAATTTAACAGTTTTTAAGGAATTTGAAGGGCAAATTAGGAAAAAACTTGAAAAATAAGAGATAATTTTAAAAATTAATAATTTTAGAGGAGCATTACATAAAAAAATTCATACATACACATATAAAATATAAAAAAAAATTCTAACCCCTGTATTTAGGAGCACCGGTTTGGATTTAAAACTAAAAAAAAAAATTAGTTCAAAATTTAAATTCAAACTTCTCCAATTCAAGTTGCAAGGCACCCGATACTCCCAAACACAACATTTGTGTTTTTCCGTCCCTTGTTTTTCCAATCCTTTAAATATCATTTTGGGCGTCATGCCCAACTTCGAAAGCTATCCAATCCTTTGGCGCCATGCCCAACTTCAAGAAGGACCTGCCTGTTTGCAGGCCTGCTAGTTCATATTGATCCACTATCCCCACAAGACTTCTATTAAATCTATGCTTATACAAATATGAATATATCTATGTAGGACAATAGGCTCTAGCCTAGATGGGATAAGCTCTCCTTCACTTTGGAGAGGTTGTGTGTTTGAGTCCTAGTAGGGACAAGAATATCTAGTGGCTGTGTGTATTTGCTTGAACTTTTGAAAATATATATATGTATATATCTATACATGATATGCTCTATGAAAATCATTTGATATAGTTTGTTTTATTAAGAATTCGAGCAAGTGGTACACTATAAATTCATACAACTTGTATTGCATCTAAACTGATTCACCAGTTATTTTCATTTATAAATTTCACAAGGAGGCAATAATTCTATATTGGAATTAGCTATAGAAAGAAATTAATAGAAGTACCAGATGTGAGAAGCACCTTATTTGACAGCAACTGAGTGAGCTCATTCTAGCCTCTTTTTCTTTTCTAAAGTACTTTGTATCATGCGTAGAGCTTCAAGCTAGCTAAGCTTCGGGTGGGAATAGCAACTAGTGAAGTTGTTTTTCGCATAACTGTTATATTTCTGATTTTTGTCATTTTCTATTTTTTGGAATTTTTTTATTTTTCAAGGGTATTTTCGTTTTTTCTCATTTTACGTGACACCCACCAGGTGTGTCAGAGTGTTGATTGGGACATTTCATTGAGTCCAAAACTCTTAGAAATGTATTGGTTGTCATTTCGACAATTTTTTATTTTTTGGGCCGAGAAGTCCCAAGTAGGACCCGCTACCGGAGTCGTTGTGCATGAGGTTATGTCACGAATAGGGATGGATCCACATATAGGGGTATGGGGGCAATTACCCCCACTCAATTTTTTTTTTTAGTATTTTACCCTCATAATTTAGTCATTTTCAGTAATATACTCATGAAATATTACATTTGCCCCCACTAAAATTACTAAAAAATTGCACTATTGCCCCCCAAAATTTATTTTTGCCCCCACTTGCTTCAGATCCTGGCTCCGTCCCTGGGCACGAGTTTCATGCATTATTATTTTGTGTATAAGTTATTAATTTAAATCCTTATTATGATTGTAAAATGATTTGTTTATATATATATAACTTTAACATATATATATATATATATATGTTAAAGTTATAAGATTTTTATATATGCCATGGACCCACCTTTTTTTATTAATATCATTGCAAATGTCGTAAGGGTCATTAACAGACCCTTCATTTTCTATACCTCTGCTGCGTTCTCTCTCTCGCCCTCTGCATTTTCTACACCAGATGTGAGAAGCACCTTATTTGACAGCGAGTGAGCTCATTCTAGCGAGTGGCAGCATTTTTTAAAAATTGCTATTAAAATTTTGCCACCACATCAGTATTTTGTTGTAGTGCCTGCCTGTTTGCAGGACTACTAGTTCAAATTGATCAACTCTCCCCCAAGTTCTTTATCAACTTATACTAAATCTATGCTTATACAAACATGAATATATGTATTTATGACAATAGGCTCTAGCTTATGTTATATGGTCTCCTCTCCTTTCCGAAGGTTGAGTGTTCGAGCCCAAGTGAGGGCAAAAATATATGAGTGTGTGTATTTGCTTGAACTGTTGAAATATATACACACATATATATATACAAGATGTGCTCTATGAAAATCATTTGATATAGTATGTTTTATTAAGAATTTCAGCAAGGGGTACACTAAACATTCATACAACTCGTGTTGAAATCCAAACTGATGCATCACTTCTTTTCATTCATAAATTGCAAACTAAGCAATAATTCTATATTGGAATTAGCTATGGAAGGAAAATTTATAGAGTTCACAACTACCAGCTGTAAGAAGCACCTTATTTGACACCAAGTGAGGAATCTGTCCACACTATTGCCATTGTAGCGTCTTTCTATTTTCTGAAGTACTTTGTATCATGCATAGAGCTCCATGCTAGGTAACCTTTGGGTGGGAATAGCAATCAGTGAAGTTGTTTTCTTCATAACAATCCCAAATTTCTCTGAAAGATCAAGCACTTCTCCCTTTGGCATTTGCCACTCGAATGAGTACAAGAGCGAAGCCAATATGTACATAAGCATTCTCTCTGCTAGAGGTAAGCCCGCACATATCCTCCTTCCAGATCCAAATGGAAGATACTGAAAATTGTTGCCCTTGTAATCCCATTTTTCCGGTTCACTCAAGAACCTCTCAGGCTTGAACTCAGATGGATCATCCCATACCTGAGGGTCCCTATGCAATGCCCAAACATTAAGAAAGACCTTAGTGTTCTTTGGTATAGTGTAGCCACCTACTGTGCAAGATTTACTCGGAGTCTTTGGGACTAAGAGAGGGAGTGGAGGGTGTAACCGGAATGTTTCCTTCACGACTGCATCCAAATAGTGTAGTTTGGGGAGATAGGGCTCTTCAACAATGTTCATTCCAACAACTTCTGCTAACTCTTCTTGGACCTTTTTCATTACTCCTGGACGGTACATGAGCTCTGCCATCACCCACTCAACCATGGTCGCTGTTGTGTCAGTCGCACCGAACACAATGTCCTGTTACAAACATTTTGCTAGCATAAGTTCAATTCTCAATATCATCAGTTTGCATAAACTGATTCTAGTATAGAAAGGATATGATGCATTTTTTTGATCTATTTGTTTAGTATGGCATTAGAGCACAATCAAGTGCATTGGATAGGCCTAGTTCTCTATGAAGGTAATTGGATTATAGGATAAAGTGATCGATAAAATGTTCTGGTATTAACTCAAGAATGTTACAATTAGGACCAATCATCTGATGGATACCATCTAAATCAAGTGCATAGCAAGTCTGTTTCATTGGTTAAAAGCTTAAATTTAACCATCCTATATAAAATCTAGAATGAATGACTAGAATTAAATGAAACTAAAAATAAATGAAGAAACCCATAAGATGAACTACGGCAGTATAAAATCTAGGTGAGACCTACTGCGTTGTAAGGATGTGCCTAAATATCAGCTAAACATGCAGTATCATAAATGTTGGCAAAAGAAATTACTATCAACATTGCCTTGATTTGTGTCAAGGTAATTGGACTTGCAGTATCTTCCTGCTCCTGCTTCAGCGCCAAAAGGATTTGAAGAAAATCCTTCCTTCCTTTGTCCTTGTACACACCTGCTCCCTCGCAACTGTCCAATCTCATCCGTTCATCTATGACAGCATCTAGTATTCGTTCCACCCATACTATGAGCCTCTTTGCTTGTCGCTCCACACCCTGTATATCATACTTTGCAAGCATCGGAAAAAAGTCAGATATGTTTGGTTTTTCCGCTAGTCCAACGAGTTTTTCGATCACCTCCTGGAACTCATCTTGAACACTACTATTCTTCTCCCCTTCTAGTGTGCCACCCCACAACATGCTCATCACAACATTTAATTCTGTCAAAAAAATTATTTTTCCAATATCCAAAGGCTTGCCAATCTTGGCATACACATCTCTAATTGTCTTCCTAACCTCCGCTTTTCGAAGATTGTAACAAGCCTCAAGATTGGTCTTACTCAGCATCTCTCGCACAAACGCTTTGCGCATAGTGCGCCAGTAGGAGCCATGTGGGCTCCATGCGATATCAAGCCCCCCAAATGAGACAACCAATGCTACAATGTTCGCATCACGATTAGCAAAACTTATGTCCTGGTCGCGAACCACCTCTTTTGCAAGGGAGGGTGAGCTCAGAACTATACAGAGTTTTTTTCCGAGCCAGAGCTTGTAGATTGGACCATAACGATGAGCCAATTCTGCAAATGTGATGTGTAGGTTGGTGCCTAGAAATGGGAGGTACCCAACGACTGGCAAGCCATGAGGCCCTGGTGGCAATGGAGCCACTCCTTTTCTTGCCTTCACAGATGTCCATAGGTACCAGCAGATTGCTAAAATCACCACTGAAACAGTGAGAATTGATCGAGCAAGCTCATCCTTTTTGTTGCTGCCCTTCCACCACCATGTCCATTGTTCATAAATTGTATGTGCAGTCTCGTTTAGAAGATCAGAATTCATGTTTGCAGACTACTGATTTCAGAAATTAGACTATAGAAACTACTTCAAAATTTTCTGCATAGAAGAGCATACTATAGGTATTGAACTAAATGGTAGTGTTAATTTAGAACCTTTGATAAGAAAGGATCTAATAATTGAGATTGACATGCAGAAAAAAAAATCCTAGATATTTTAACAAAGCTTCAGATAAGGCTAGGCACATGAAAGCTAAACTTATGGTCAGGAATTGAATGATATCTTGACAATCGGGCAAATGGTTCAATAATTGACATGCATAAGATAACATGAGTTGTTGTATAGCAGAAAAAAAAAGTTTTGACTTTTTGTGCATGCGGGGCATTTTCGATAAATTGGTGGAACTTCTTGATCGGATTGAAAAGTTTGAATTGATGTGACAAAACAGTTTTCTATTTAAACGTCTCTCTCTCTCTTACACACACACACACTAACTTACAATATAAGGTATAAACTCTCTATGCACCTTGACATGGACATTGATGGCTCGGATAATTCATTTGCTAAGGTCAATCTTGGACAATGCCAGGTCAATCACCAAGAAAGTATTACTTGAAAACCAAGAGACATGTGTGGCTCAGATGGAAGACAATGCGCGGATCAAGCTTAAGCTTTATGATTCATCTGAATTCCATGTTTGCTAATCCTTCTAGGAGGTCTAGGTTAGGAAATCTGACAAGGTACAAGGTTGTCCCTGGTGCAACTGCAGCTAGATTGCTTGATCTCCAAGATCTACCTCAATTAAGAAGTGCTTTCACTAACAATCTCATACCATTTGTAATGTCGTTGCCTATTTATTTACATCCTGTATTGCAGAGGATCTGAACTCCATTCGAGTTGGGATGGTTAGGATCATTCATACGTGTGGAATGATCCTAACCGTCCACTATAGAGGATCCGGACTCCATTCTATCCATTTGATGCATTATTATAGTTGTCTCTAGCCTAGGCCAACTATGGTTCACAACTTTGCAAAACACAGTTAAATCATAACTATTTTAAACTTTTAGAGTAGTCGGTTGCTAACACGATATAAAAGTTAGGGTACTACTGTCTACGCTTCTCTCCTACGTACTTCATGTGACCAGGGACACACATGAAGGGAGATATTTGAAATATATATGTTACATCTTCTCTATCAACTCAAACTTTTTAGAGCGGACAATTGTTGTTGATCTTACTTATCATATTGATTATTGCTTTGATTTCCAAATTTTTTCCATATTTGCAAAATTTTCTTCTTGATGATTATAGATATGGGTGACTCCATATAACCGGAGTGGAGATTGGGCTGGTAGGTTTTTGGAGTACAAGAGCAAGGGAGAATATACACTTGTTGTAATGTCCGAGAGGTACATACATAATTCAGAAACCTAAAGTAATCCTTAATCAAATGCATGTATGTTTTTTATACAACGTTCATTAATGATTTTTTGGTAAATAGGAATCGTCCGATTGAGCACAAAACATGTGTTATGTGGTACATCATGAAATTCCATCACATACCATGCCAGGTGGACTACCCTATAATGCCAACAGTGTCATCACGCTTTGATCTGAAGCCGATTAATTTCTTCTAAAGCAATCCCAACTTCGAGAAGGACCTGCCTGTTTGCAGGGATGCTAATTAATCATATTGATCACAGCTCTCCCCTAAGTATTTTATCAACTTATATGCTTATACACACATGAATATATCTATAGATGATATGCTCCATGAAAATCATATAATATAGTTTGCTCTATTAAGAATTCAAGCAAGTGGTATGGTATACATTCATCTAACTTTTGTTGCATCCAAACTGATTCATCACTTATTTTCAATTACAAATTTCAAACTAAGGCAATAATTCTATAAAGCACCTTATTTGACACTAAGTGAGCTCATAAAGAGACGCTATTGTCTGTCTAGCCTCTTTTTATTTTTTGAAGTACTTTGAATCATGCATAGAGCTCAAGGCTAGCTAACCTTTGGGTGGGAATAGCAATCAGTGAAGTTCTTTTCTTCATAACAATCCCAAATTTCTCTGAAAGATCGAGCTCTTGGCCCTTTGGAATTTGCCACTCGAATGAATGCAAGAGAGAAGCCAATATATACAAAAGCATTCTCTCTGCTAGAGGTAAGCCCGCACATATCCTTCTTCCGGATCCAAATGGAAGATACTGAAGATTGTTTCCGCTGTAATCCCATTTTCCCAGTTCACTCAAGAACCTCTCAGGCTTGAACTCAGATGGATCATCCCAAAACTGAGGGTCCCTATGCATTGCCCAAACATTAAGAAATACCTTGGTGTTCTTTGGTATGGTGTACCCACCTACAGTGCAAGATTGACTTGGAGACTTTGGGACCAACAGAGGAACGGCAGGGTGTAACCGGAATGTTTCCTTCACAACTGCATCCAAATACTGTAATCTGGGGAGATGGGACTCTTCAACAATGTTCATTCCAACAACTTCTGCCAACTCTTCTTGGACCTTTTTGATTACCCCCGGATGGTGCATGAGCTCTGCCATCACCCACTCAGCCATGGTTGCTGTCGTGTCAGTCCCACCGACCACAATGTCCTGTTACAAACATTTCGCTACCATAAGTTCAATTCTCAATATTCATCACTGAAACTGATTCCAGTAAAGGATAGGACGTAAATTTTTTGATCCATGAAGGACCAAACCCTAACCCAAAGTTGAAACTTAGAACTTGGTTTTGAGCTAATTATTTAGTATTGCATAAGAACACAATATATCAACTGTATAAGATTTCACTTCATCTATTAAATTAAGTGAAGTCTGTTTCATTGGCTAAAACCTTCTAATTTAACCACCCAATTTGAATTTTTCTGAAGAGAGATGATTTGCTCTCTGAATCAGAGAGTGTATCACCACTCTTCTCTAAAACATTCTCATTTCTGTTCTTGTTTCTAATTTCTTTCCCCCTCCACCAAGCAAAGAATTTGATTAGAATGAATGACTAAAATTGATCAAATGAAGTGCAAGTTTTTAGTACCCTTGATCTGCTTAAGGAACCCATAAGATGAACTGTAGCAATATAAAAAAATGTTGGCAAAAGAATTTACCATCAACATGGCCTTGATTTGTGTCAAGGTAATTGGACTTGCAGTATCTTTCTGCTCCTTCAGCTCCAAAAGGATTTGCAGAAAATCCTTCCTTTCTTTATCCTTGGGCACCCCTGCTCCCTCGCAAGAGTCCAATCTCATCCGTTCATCTATAACAGCATCTAGGATTTGTTCCACCCATACTAGGAGCTTCTTCGCTTGTCGCTCCACACCCTGTATATCAAACCATGCAAGCATTGGGAAAAAGTCAGATATGTTTGGTTTTCCCACTAGTCCAACCATTTTTTCAACTACCTCCTGAAACTCATCTCCAACACTACTATTCTTCTTTCCTTCTAGTGTGCCACCCCACAACATGCTCAGCACAACATTTAGTTCTGTCAAAAAAATTATTTTTCCAATATCCAAAGACTTGCCAATCTTGGCATACACATCTCTAATTGTCTTCCTAACCTCCTCTTTTCGAAGATTGTAACAAGCCTCGAGATTGGTGTTACTCAGCATCTCTCGCACAAACACTTTGCGCATCTTGCGCCAGTAGGAGCCATACGGGCTCCATAATATATCAAGCCCACCATATGTGATAGCCAATCCTGCAATGGGCGCGTCACGGTTAGCAAAATTTGTATCCTGGTCGCGAACCACCTCTTTTGCAAGGGAGGGTGAGCTCAGAACTATGCAGAGTTTTTTTCCGAGCCAGAGCTTGTAGATTGGACCATAACATTGAGCCAATTCTGCAAAGGTTATGTGTAGGTTGGTGCCTAGAAATGGGAGGTACCCAACTATTGGTAAGCCGTGAGGCCCTGGTGGCAATGGAGCCATTCCTTTTCTTGACTTCAAAGATGTCCATAGGTACCAGAAGATTGATAGTATCACTACTGAAACAGTTAGAATTGCTCGCGCAAACTCATCTTTCTTGTTGCTGCCTTCCCACCACCATGCCCATTGTTCAAAAATTGTATGTGCAGTCTTGTTTAAAAGATCTGAATTCATCTTCACAAACTATGAATTTCAAGAATTGGATTATAGAAACTGCAGCTTCAAAATTTCTATATAAAAGAGCATACTATAGGTATTGAACTAAATAGGAGTGTTAATTTAGAATCTTAGAGAAGAAAGGATCAAATAATTGAAGGTTGACACAGGGAAAACAACCCTAGATTGTTTGAACAAAGCTTAAGATAAGATTAGCCACATGAAAGCTAAACTTGTGGTCAAGAATTGAATGATATCTTGACAATCAGAAAAATGGGGCAATGATTTCAATTAGACTTTCTGTGCTTTCGGGGCCTTTTTGTATTTGTAGCAATAAGATGATTACATTAACTGAGGAGACATTAGTGCCATTAGTGGAGGAACAATAAAAAAATTGATAAATTGGTTAAAATTATTAAGCAGATTGAAAAAGTCCACTTGATGTGTACTGTTAAACAGTTCTCTTTCTATGTAAAGTAGAAACTGTAAACTCTCTATGCAACTTCCTCTGGACATTTTAGTAAGAGCTGACACATTGTGCTCAAAGCAGAAATGGTTCAGGAGCAGTTATACATTTAATTTTTTGGAACAAATGAGATATTTTCTATTTTATTTATTTATTTATGTAAGAGACAATTGGGTATTAGATAAATCATGTGCTTTGCTGAAGTTCGTCGCAACAATTTTGAAAATAGATTAACATTTTGCTCAACTTCAGGGGAATTCTTTGAACTTCTGTCAATCCAGTTAATTTCTTAGTCTTAATTGACCCTAGCTTCTTAAAATTGATTTTATACCTATTTTTTGCAGGCCCTGCCGAATTTTGGCTCTTCTAGAAGATTATGAGGAATAACCTATGCTCAATGTGGTCATGATACACATAACAAAATTGCCCAGAGCTAAGCAACAAAAGAGTTAAAGAAACATGGCAAGAGTATGTCTTGCCTCCGACATCCCGGTTCTCTTAGGATATAGAGTTTTTCTACAACAATGAGACAATATTTTTGCATTTCCGGTCAATGCAATGACACAGTGTTGTCTGCACACTAGTAAGCTGTTTTATTATTTATTGTAAAAAGTCAATTTACATATTTGCTATTACATATTTGTCAATACAAAGTACAACTGCATGCAGACACAGCAAACGCGCACACACCTACAATATTGCTCCTATTAAGAATCGAACACTTAACCTCTCCTTTGTTGAGCTTACTCGTAGAGTGATGGATCAGATAACCTCAGTGTTGGGATTACAATAAGAGGTAACTTTTTCTTTACCACAATGCCAAACTTCTCCGATAAGTCTAATTTCTCTCCTTCGGGTAATTTCCAATCAAAGGAATGCAAAAGTGAAGCAACTAAGAACATGAACATCCTCTCAGCCATTGTAATCCCTGCACAAATTCTTCTCCCAAATCCAAACGGAATATAATTGAAGTCCTTTCCACTGTAGTCCCATTTTCCATTCAAAACCTCTCAGGATCAAATTCTAATGGGTTCTCCCAAATGGAAGTGTGATGTTTCCGATTTTCTGCATTTTTCATTTTTTCAGAACTTTGTCGCTGCAAGGACATTTTCGTCTTTTTACATTTTGCGTACGGGATTGTGGTTGGGTCCAATTGCATTTTTTTGTGCATTTTAATTTATATGATTATGTGGTATTTACTTAGTGGTGCATTTATTTTAATGTGCAGTGCAAATTGAGGCAAAAGATAAAGAGAAAAGAAATAAAATTTGTGGGACCCTCCACTATAGTTAAAGTGGTCTAGAGACCACAATTCTGCATTCTCATTTCTCTCTCCCGTAGCTTCTTTCTCTCTCTCATTTTCTTTTCTTTCTTCTTTTCATTTGAGAAGCAAACTTTGGATCTTGTTTTCTCCTTCAATCTTTGGAGATTTTGAGTGCCGTTTGAGGAAAAACGGAGAGCACGGTGAGCTCTACGCGTTCATACCAACCATTTCAGCTTTGAGTCTCCCCTTGGCCTTCGAAATTAGAGACCCATTTTAAGGATTTTGCATCAACTTGAGGTAGGGGCTCTTAATTCACGTTTTTCTTGCTCCTATGTGAATTACATCTCCTAAACTGTTACAAAGCATGCTTGATTATGAATTATTTATCTTGAGGTTGATGCAAATGTTATATGTGAAGTTGTGATTGAATGTGCTATGTGAATTGTATGAGAACATATTTAATTGGTTAATTTCTTGTCTAGTAGTAGATATATCATGCCTATATTGTTGTAAAACTTATTAGGAATGATATGTGATGGTATGTGTAATTTTTCTCAGTATTTGTAGAGTATGTTCAACTGTGAAATATAAAATCCCATAATTCCACGGCATTGTGAATGTAAGATATACATGCATACCATGGGACACGGCTGGGACGATTGTTTTGAAATGAAAAAGGGGATTTTGGGGAAGTGTTTGATAAATGTGTTTCATGAAAACCCGGTCGTCGCAGGGGTACCAAAGGGCCGGAGTGTTAATATAGCCTACAGAGAACTAGGGAGTCGCCCTAGCATAGTTGAGCTAGCTGGGCCCCATAATGACGCCGAGGGGGTACCAAGGGTCAAGGACACTAGCCAATCCTTCTCTCGTGTCGCTGCGGGGTCACCAAAGGGTGGGTTATATTAACAGTTTGAAAGTGATGGTTTTGAATGTTGAAAATAGGAAGCAACATTGGCATACATTGCATTCCATGGCATTCCATAGCATTCCATGGCATTCCATAGCATTCTATTGTTTATATTGAGATTAATTATTATGTTGTGCTTTCCCGACATAGCATGACCCCGAACTCTATTATTCCTTTCTTTGGTTGGATTCACGGGGACACAAGAGGTGTGTCTTAGGTCACCTACTGAGCAACTCGCTCACCCCATTATACTTAACATTTTTCAGGTCATGGCAAGGAATCGGCGGATGATAATTCACCACAGATTTGAGGGAACTTGAAAGACATTTTGGATATATTTTGTAGAACTTGAACTCGTTTTGTAAAGCACATGACACGAAATGTATTAAGTTCATTTGGTTTGTAAATGATAATGTAACTAGATGCTTGAATCCATTTTGATGTAAATTGTCTATGATGTAAAACCTAAGTTTGAAACTCATGTAATTGATTTCAATGATGCTTTACGTGATCATGTGTTGGTACTCTAGTCTATGATCGTTAAGTAACTCATTACTGGTGATTTATTTCGAGTTCGGATCATTGTAAAGTCTTTATTTTAGTTTCCCTTTCATTTCCATAAGGCAGCACTTAAAGTTCAGGATTTAGGACTCAAGGGAGTCATTTCGGTCGACCGAAATGATCCATCAGTTGACCGAACCAATGGCAGCATAGTTGCATCAATGCCATGTCCATGTTCATCATTTCACAATTAGCTCAAGTTTGACTAACAAAGCATGGTTCACAAGAAATTGCTAAGGAATTTACAACATGCTTTCATATAATAAAAATCTAACATTTTATGCATACGAAAATCAATACATAGGCATGCTCTTCACATAGATCATTTAATACATATAGTCGCACAAGTAACATTCATGTACACACAACAACCAAATAATTTGTTAGATTCTATACAATTTAATCATGCTAAGTAACAATTCATGAAGAATTAACTCACCAAAGCACAAGATTGCATGGACTAAGAACCCCTACCTCTTAGAAAGCGAAAACCCTCAAAATAGGTTCAAATTTCGAAAATCAAATAGAGACCCAAAGCTAAAATTGTTGGTACTCACACGTAGAGCTTGTCATGCTCTCCATTTGCCTCAAACGACATTAAAAAATTCCAAGTATTGAAGATGGAATCTAGACTTGAAGTTTGCTTGTGAGAATGGAAGAAAAATTGCAAAAAAAAGAAGAAGAAGAAAGAGAGAGAGACTTACGGGAGAGAGTGAGATTCGAGACCAAAATGTGATCTTTAGATCACATATGTGATAGTGGTGGGTCCCACCACTATTTTCTTCTTTTTTCTATTTTTCTTTTGATTCAATTTCTACTCCACACATACCCATATGTACACATTTAATTTGCAACCACTTAAAACATAATAAATAAAAATAATTATGATACAAATGGACTCAACTAAAATCCCGTACGCAAAACGTGAAAAGACGAAATTGTCCTCGCATCGACGAAATTCCAAAAAAATGAAAAATGCTGAAAATTGGAAACATCACAGTTGTGTTGACTGATTGTAAAGACATGTGATTTTATGTTGACAAATCCAGTAACAATTTTGCAAAAATGGAGTTTGAACAAAATATCCATCTAAGTCCATGTTGGTTAACTTACAAAGATTTTCAAGGGAGTGCACAAGATTTTGGAAATAGATAATGTATGAAATGGTAATAAAAGGGTAGGACAGTAATTTGGTCACTATGCTTTCTTTTCTTTTCTCTCCTCTATCTTATTCAAACAAGAATAACTATCATTTCTTTTATTTTCTCCCATGTCTATCCAAACACGAATAGAAATTATTACTATCCTTTCTTTTCTTTTCTATCTAATACTATCCTTTCTTTTCTTTTCTCCCCTATTTATCCACACACACCCTAAGTTCAAAACCCATATATTTCAGTTTATCTATCTGTCTGCGAGAATCAAAAGTTCAAAACCTATTGCCTATATCAAAAGATTCAAAACCAATATCAGCATATCATCTCAGATTGTTCAAAAAATCAAAACCCTTATCTTTTAATTTCCATTGCCCGCTATTCCAGTTCGGGTTTCCCGAATCGCCGTTCGCAAGTTTCAGCCGTTGGCCCGCTGTCTCTCAACTCTCAAGCCTGCCCACCTCTCTCTCTCTCTCTCTCTCTGCGCAACAACTAACTTGTATGTTGGGTTT
>JAOTQH010057439.1:0-17192 GCA_025631255.1 Cornus kousa | reverse complement strand
GGCATAATCTTGTAGCCACGCATTATGGTTGATATAAATAAAAAGAAATAATGCCTCCAAAGATGAAATGGGCTCACTGACTTTCATTCCTTTTATTTTTATTGACAATCAAAGATAACGTGTCATAATAAAATTGTGTCACATATGTTGTGAAGATGGTATAGCTCTTTCCCGATTGTGAGGATGTAAATATTATTCTTATACTCAATATTAAATTAAATATGAGAGTTTAATTTGGTTGACTAACAGAATTAATAATCTCCCGTAAACATAATTCAAGAGAATATTGAAAATGAGAAGACATTTGAAGGTTCTGAAACATAATAAGAAGTTAAAAAATGTTATAACTTATACATATTAGACATACAAGGAAAAGGAAATAGAAGGAGCTATGTAAGGACTCATTCCATCACATCGTATGATATTGTCTGCTTTGGATTTGAACCCGCCCAGTTATGGTCTTGAATTTTACTTCAAAAAGCCTCGTATCAATTAGAGATAACACCACCACATATAAACACTTCACCTTTCTCTTTTTTCTTACTCAGACAATGTGGGATTATACACCCATAATTTGCCTAATGTGAAAGCCTGCCAGTGCCTCGCACTTGCTTACAAAATGGCCATAACCTATATAAAGTGAAAGGCAAATAGAATTTGTACAGGTCCCACATTCGAAGAATTTAAATGGGAGCACAAGCAGGTATTTAAAGTTAGTTAAAGAGGATGTGGAACAAAAAAAAAAAAAAAAAAAAAAGGCATGATGAAGCTTTAATGGAGGTTTCGGAGGAAAGAGAGAAGATATGAAAAAAATAATCGTTCTCATAAATTGTTGGACAAAACTGTAAAAAAATACTACACCAAACATATTTCTAGGATACACACTTTTTCGCTTTAAAAAGGGGTAAGTGCAAGAAACACTACTGGAGTATACCTTTCATAACACTTTTACCCCTATTAAAAAAGGTGTGCAAAAAACACTCCTATTTTTTTCAATTTGTGCGAAAATACCCCTCAATTAATATAATGACCATTTTACCCTTTTACAATTCCAAAAATGCCCCTACCAGAAAGATGTGGTTTGTACTGCCGGAGAGTATCTGTTTCATACCAATGATACGCCGCCACCATACGCAAACCAACGCCACCGTCGACGGAGACAACGAGAACTACAGCTAGAGGAGAGGTTGCAGAGATCATCCATAAGCTAAGACCAACGCCGCCACGATCTGAGCAAGCTTCTGCCAGTGACGTGAAAATTCAAGAGTGTAGGTGATGGTTTGATAGCACAGTTTTGGAATTCGGGGATAAGGCGGTCGAGTGATGGTTTGGGGAATTCAAGGCGTCGTGACCCTTGGAGAGAAGAGGATAAACGGAGAAAGGGGTTTCGACAGTGGAGGAATCATTGGTGGTGGTGGTGGTGGTGGTGGCGGCGACGACGCCTCCATCCTCTCTCTTCGTTGAATTCTGTTGCCTGATTGTGGGTTTGGGGATAGTGGGGGTGGCGGTCCCTCCACCGTCAATGAAGACGATTGTGGGCCATCAACAGATGTATTTCCCACAACGGCTTGTCGAAGCTGAGCATCGACACTGCCAGCTTTGCGAGGTAGTCGTTAATCGTGGCCTCGTCGTTGACTCCGTCGACAATGGGTTTCATGGCGAACGATGAACTGGGTTTCATCGAACACTGGGTTTCTCCAATGTTCGATGCCGCCAGAGTCTCTGGCCATCAAGCTGTTGAATCTGGGGCGTGTGATCATGACGGAGTTGCTAATCTTGGCCTTCATAGCGTCCACGTCAATTAGGTATTTTTGGTCGATGACGTAGATGATTATTTGGTTTAGCTCCAGTTGAAGGAATAGCCAGCTGGCCGGCGACAGTGGCTCATCCATCTTTGCAGTGTCCATGAGAGAGAAAGGGAGAGTTACCTGTTTTGGTGTTTAGAGAGAGTAATTACTCATCTTGGTCGACTAGTCACAGTTGTTTAGAAAGAGAAAGAAGGAGAGTTATGATGCTCCAGCCGTTTCACACATTGGTTGTTTAGAGAGAGAGGGAGGGAGGGTTACGACATAACTAACAATGGTTGTCACCATTACTGCACCATACCCAGACCAACGCCATCGTCGACGGAGACAATTGTGGTTTTTTTTAGCTACCTATTTTAGTCATTTCACAAAATATTAATTTTTTATATATATTATTAAATGTGTAGCTAATAGTATTTTAGTCATAAATGTGTGAATATGACTTATTTGTACAAATATTATAGTTTAGGAGTATTTTTTACACATAAAGAGTGCAATATGCATTATAAATATAGGAATGTTTTTTGCACTTGACCCCTTTAAAAAACACATCGTGAGTCATGTGAGTTGAATTTCAGAACTTGGTCAGTTGGTCATTTGTCCACTTAGAAACTCATAATGTCTTTGTGTTTATGTCAGAATTCATGATAAGGAATTAAGGATCCACTAAAATTGAATATTTTCTGATTATAATTTACTCCTTTCTTATTACTACCCGCGACAGTAATTTATTGATATATTCTCTACTTTCTAAAATAAAAGATCAATTTAATGTTTAAGTCAAAAAAAGAGTGTGATTAACATGTCAAAGTTAAAAAAATTATATATATATATATATATTTTAAACTAAATACTCACAAAAGCATTGTCTGACTTTTTATGTATACACGTGTATTTTTATTAAAATTCTATAGTTACAGACATGTTATTTGGTTTATGACTCTGAGAATCATCTTAAGAACTAAATTGGTCAGCTTAAATTGTCTGGAAATGCTACATAGTTATTCACATATATAATACTCATGTCATTTCATCTTTAATTTAGATTTGGTGTGGGATGAGCCCCTCTAACATTCTCTCCTACTTGTTTTACCTAAACTCGCAATGCCATCATTAATGTCTGACCACCCTATCTACCGGTCGAGACCCTAAACACTTTTCAGACTGACACTCGGCGCAATACCCAATCAAGGACTACATTTAACTTATCAAGGACTACATTTAACTTGGTGAAAATCCAAATTTCTTGTATTGTTGTACCACACCGACCTTGTATTGAGATTAAGTTGTAGCATGGCATGTGTCTATGAACTAGGAGTAGTTTAAGTGGTCTTTTTTTTGGCTAAAAACAATATCAATCGGTTAGACAAAACTTTATATTATTATGAACATATAATTTTAGTTATTGGGAGTTTAGTTATTCCCATTTTTCTTATGTTCATTGAGAGTTTAGGATGAACCCTTTTAGTAGCTAATGGTATGGGGAAGTAAGTATACTCAATATATATAGTAGGAAAGAATGTGGAGGTAATTAACACTAGAGACTAAACAAATGAAAAATGGAAAGATAATTTACGAAATTTGTGCGCTTTGCTTTTTTTAGTATAATGTGTGCATACAGATATAATATCATGCTTTGTCATATGAAGCAATCGAATCAAAGGATAATCATGAACCCAGGATATGATTACTTTAGAAGAAGACCACATTAAGTTCTAAACCAGTTTAGTTGGGACACCCAAACCCAGTTTCTGTTTTCTACACAAATATTCAGGGTCTCCAATGCATTTGCTGTAGGAGTGCACAAAAATCCGATCAAATCGAAAATCCAAATTAAACTAAATCAGACTGGATAATTTGGTTAGATTTGCTAATGGTTTGGTTCGGTCACGGTTCTAAATCTGTGAAACCGTAAAAATATAATTTGGTCACGGTTTGAGGTTCTTTAGGACCGAACTAGACCGAACCGAACCGTTATGTTATATATATGTTAAATTATAGAGTATATATAGTATAATATAATTCTAGAATCCAAATCATTTAGAAGTTTGTAACAACTATCAATAATATGATCCATTCTTAATTATCTTAGGACGTCTTATCAATTTATTAGATAAATTTTTTTTTTTTTAGTGGCTGAATATTGCTTTTTATTGAATTAGTAATTCTAAATGTAACTAAAAGGCCTTTGGTCCAATAGTATAACCTCACCATCTTCAAGAAGAGGGAAGGGGTTCGAGTCCCGGCGTGGGCAAAAAAGTGTTCTAAATTTATTTACTTCTATTATGTTTATTTATTTTTTATTAGAGTGAAAAAAAAAAAAAAATTTGTAAAAATTAATCAAATGCCTTCGAGTTGTGTCATCTGTGAAATGTGAGAGTAAAAAAAAAAAAAAAAAAAAGTGAAAATTAATCATATGCTCTACTAAATTGAATAACTAGGAGTGGAGTTCATGACATATCTCCGAGGTCTAACCCTATCTATGGTCCCTGTATTCAAGGTGATTATTTAACCCTTTGTAGAAGAAAAATAAAACTCTATGCCCCAGGAAGTGTGAAGAATTTAGTACAGTTGCTTGTAAAAGTTTATTTATTCGACATTGTATCAAGAGAAAGGTCAGATACTTGGATAAATAATTGCAAAAAAAACCCTTAAAAAAACTTTTACAAGCACTGTATATATGAGGCACTGTATATATGATCCCTTTTTCACTAGTGATACAATTTTGGATAAATAATTGCAAAAAACCCTTAAAAAAATTTTCTTTATGAATATCTTTAGCAATTAACCCCCTCAAAACAATACATTAGCATTACTAAAGTACCCACCACTCCCTTTTTTTTATTTTTTAATTGCTAAAATACTAAAACAATGCCTCTTATTATGAAACAAGGCCTTTAATTTTTTCTTTCGAAATGTTCTTGCATTTGAAATATATATAGTAATATGGTAGTTATTTATCAAATGTCAACTTAAATTAATTTTGGTAAAGAAAAATAAAACTTGTGCCATGGTTTTTTATAAAATTTAAAAGTAAAAATTTATAGGATTCTAAAAAATTATGGGTCTAGCATACCCAAAAAAAACCAGTGGCGTCCACCATAATATCAAAACAAACCCCACTCCCCCACCCCCAAAACATATTTCACACTTGTTTTTTTATTTTTATTTTTTTATAGTCAAAAGATATTTCACTTAAATAACAAATATTTGTTTGGACTATCTTTAATTATTTATTTATTCAGTAGAAAAAGTGTTTATTATGCACATAAAATTTGATTTATTTCAACATCATAAATTTTAATTCCAAAACTTTTAAATTAAATTGTGATATGCTACACACACACGCGCGCATAAATGAGATGATGAGATGATTTTGCCACATAGTTTGATAAATTTCTACTTTTAAATTTTTTAAAATTCATAGTACTGATATTTTTATATCTCTAGTATATATCTCTTTCTTTATCTTATTTTATAAAAAATCATGGTATAAGGTTTTTTTTTTCACCAAAATCAATTTAAGTTGACATTTAATAAATAACTACCACATTACTATATATATTCCAAATGTAAGAACATTTCGAAAGAAAAAGTCAAAGCCTCAGGCCTTGTTTTAGTATTTTATGCAATTAAAAAAAAGAAAAAGAAAAAGTGGGTGGTCGGTACTTTAGTAATACTAATGTATTGTTTTGATTTTAAGGGTAATTTCGTTCAAAATTTTTTATCACACAATCACTCAAACTAATGTTTCATGCAAAGGGTAATTTTGTCTGAAAATTTTCCTTACACAATCACTCTAACAATGTTAGTTAAAATGACCCCTCATGATAGTTGAGGGGAATTAATTGCTAAAAATATTCATAAGGGAAGTTTTTGACAAACCAATGGAAGTCGAGGAGGTTTTTAGCAATTCACCTTAAAATTTATTAAGAGGCGGATAGATGAATCATATTTTGATTTGAATCCGATTGATAACTTGAATATGAATTAAAATATTTAACTGGGCAACTCTTTAACAATGTGAACCAACTATATGTTAACTAAACAAATATATATTAATTATGGTTAATCCGATTCAATAATAGTATGATCCGATATAATAAAATATATAATACGACTATAAATTTATTGTCTAAATTTTATATACTATCAACATGTTTTTTTCATTATTTTTTATTTTCTTTTCTCTATTTTCTATTACTCTTTATTTTTTTCTTTAACAAAAATTTCATTTTTTCTTTCATATTTTATTCATCTTCTTTGACTTCTCTTTCTTTTCTTTCTTATGAAGTAATTATTTGTCTATCTTTTTGACTTTAAATTCTTTAAGGTTAATTATATTTAACTCCTTTAAAGTTTGTCAATATTTCACATAAGACTTCTTTCATATTCATAATCCAACTTACCACCAGTGTTTGGTTTATGGAACATATTCTCCTGCCTGACTACTTTGTCCTCTAATACTTGAAATTACCACAAACATTTTATGAAAAAAATAGTAAAAAATTCATTGAAAAGGGAGATAAGTGAAATTATAAAACGTAAAAGAATCTATATAGAATATTGACAAATTTCAGAAAAAATAAGTGAAATTAACCATCATTTTAACAAATAAAAAAATAAAAAAATACCTTTTATAAATTGTGTTATTGGATCGAATTTGGAATTAATAAAATATCAAATAAATTCAATTTTAAATAATCCATTTGATTATTGGACTGAATCTGGTAAAAAATAATCTAATTATAATATATGTTAATTGTCCACCTACAAAGTACAAACCAAAACCTACATGTAATCTCCAATGGTACAAAATGAGGATATTTATAGGTTCCCTAGTTTAGAATTCAAAATTTAATTTCATTGTGGCGCACTGTACCCATCCGTTTATTTTATAACCACGACAGTCAAAGTCAAATAGTGCATCCACGGAGGAGCGTGCTTTTCACTTGCAACTAAGTCGCGTCTGGCTGTAACTTACCCCCAAAACTGGAGGCCATTCTGAACAAGCAGACGCAGAGTAAAGTTTTAGAGAGAAAAGTTGTTATATAATAAACAAAGTAATTTCCAAAACAAAAATTGCAAAAGAGTATACTCGGAAAAGAAAAAGAAGAATTACTGTATTAGATTTCCTTCCTTCCTTCCCTTGTGTTGTAAGAGTTGAGTCCCTCTTGGCCGTCTATTTATAAGGAGAAGGAATTTGCAGTACCCCTTCTTATTCTCCCCTCCATTTCCGTATATACATACCCAATCTTAGTGATAGAAAATACATACATATACATGAGTGGTTGTTTATATATATATATACACACACATACATCACTGCTCATCTCTCATTGTTAATTTTAGAGAGAGAAAGAATGGGGAGAGGGAGAGTGGAACTGAAGAGGATTGAGAACAAGATCAATCGTCAAGTCACTTTCTCTAAACGCAGAAATGGTCTGCTCAAGAAAGCTTATGAGCTTTCTGTTCTCTGCGATGCTGAGGTGGCTCTCATCATCTTCTCCAGTCGCGGCAAGCTCTATGAGTTCGGTAGCTCTGGGTATACACACGCCTCTCTCTCTCTCTCTATATATAGTTACATCTATAATATCACACTAATCTCTCTCTGGAAATTTGGTGTTTGAAAATATATGATTCTCTGTTACATCAAATAAAGCTCTATGAGCTTTGTGTGATGTATGTGTATATAAATATATATGTCTTAAATTTTAGTGTGGGGAAATATGAATCTCTTACATGTCTTCAGCACTTTCTCTCTAACGTAATTCTACATCTCAGATCAACTCCACTTTTTTGTATATGTAAGAGATTTATTTATTTTTTAAGAGCTTTGTACTCTTTCTTTCTCTTTCTAGCTACTCTCACTGGCTCTTAGAAAATATCTCTCTTTCTCACTCTACTTTTTCTCTCTCTTCTGGTTGTGGTCTTCTGGGGATCTTCCTACAGCTTTTTATGGCTTTTATCTCCGATTTTCTATTTCTACATTGATGTTGTGTGCAGTGATTTTCCAATGAAAGATCGACACGTTTTGTGATTCTCAAAATCTCATCATGAAAAGCAGAGAAGGGAGTGAGACGAGGTTTTTCATAAAAACCTTCACCCCTTAGACCACCGTGCTAAGATCTAGGGTTTTCTCTTTTATTCTTTATCTTCTTTCTGTCTCTACTCTCTCTCTATAAAAATATGCAACAATATTGTACTACTACTGAAACTGGTCATCGTATATATGAAGCACGTCAATGTCCAAAGGACTTGTCTTGTTGAAGAGATCGAAATTTTGTCTCATGTCTTTTAGTCCTTAGATCTTGTGAGTTCTTCACTGGTTTTGTACCTTCTCTTTCTCTCTCTCTCTCTCTCTCTCTCTAACATCTCCTTCAAAAATAATATTTTCCAATTCAATATTTTCCAAGAAGGTTATGATAGCATATATTGGTACAGATATACTTTTCACTGTAAAATTAGGGCTTTTTAAGCTGTCTGAGTCTCAGTCGAGTCTCAGTCAAGATTTCTATGTTTTTTATTCGTAATCTCTCTCTCTCTCTACACACACACACACACACACACACACACACATGGTTTTGGTGTGAATCAAACATATGTTTTGTTTTTGGCATTTCAATTTTTAGTAGTTCGTAATTGGTTTTACTATCCTGAAGCATATTTGAATCATTTTATACATACACATATATACACACACACACAAGATAAATCATTTAATATAAATCGGATTTCGTACTTTTATATGATAGTTAAAATACTAGGTAAAAATTAGAAATTTTAATATAATTGGCTTTTGATTGAGGTAGTATGATGTCCAAAAGGTAGCTCAGTTTGTATGAAATTGGAAGTTGCTTATATCCAAACAGATGAGAACTAGTGTGTGATCTAGAATGTGCACACACAAACTGTGTATCAATACAACTTATTCTTTAATTAGTGTATCACATAAAATTTATTCTCGATTTTATGCAAATATGGATCCATATAACCCATGAGTTTGTGTCTGGCTTATACGATTTGGATTATGTGGAAAATTAGTGTAACAGGAGAACTAAAAGTTTCTTGCTACCACCTTTGACCAATGGAGATGACGAAAAGAAGTGAAAAATCAGGCTTTCTGTGGATTTTGATTTTTTTCTCTTTCTTTATTTTCCCTTCATCATTTTTTTTTTCCTTCTTCCTTATTTTTTAATTATATGTATATATATTACTTATTATTTTATTTTATTTTATTGGGGGGTTTTGGTGTGGTGACTGGGTGAGGGAGTAAACACATAACTATATCAAGATATTCCACTTATAATCAGTAATAAACACTGCTGCACCTTAATTAGGTTGCTTTACGCCTTAAACTTCAACCTTTTACCTTAAGGCTTCTAGATACCACCCAAGCTATGGTCTTTTCCTTTATAAGGCTTGACTTGTACTACTAATTAGCATCCATTTCATAATATACTTCAAAATTTTCTTTTTATTTTTTCAGTAAGGTAAATGAATTTTAAGAATGTGTTATGCATAACATACTTAAAGATTAACACATATTATTTGAGTAAATAAGGTTTGGATACAAAGAATGAATTAAAATTGTACTTTGTTTTAAACTTACTTGTCAATTGTTATTTAACCAATTTTGATGCTTGATTATACTCTTACTGTCAGCTAGTTTTTATTTTCAAGTTGTTTTAAGAATGTAATAGACAGATGCTTGTGTATAGGAAAAATGCTTTTGGATTCTATTATTTTAGAATGATTGAAGTTTAAAAAGTGGATCATTAATTGGAATATTTATGTTTATGTTTATGTCATTCCTTCTCCTACTCTCTGAATTGTCTTCAAGGCTGCAAATTCTCATCTGTAAGCAATTGCCATGGTTGTAATGGAATTGACAAATAAGGAAAGGTTTGTAATGGTGGTAAATTCTCATCTTTAGTGAGAGTAAACCAACTCACTAGCAATTATGTTGCATTAGATAATTTTTAGTAAAATATTTTAAGGACACTTGTTTTTACTTTCATATATATATATATATATATACCCAAAACCCTAAACCCCTATATATATATATATATATATATATATATATATTTTCATTGGCAAAAAACATATTCACACACCCATCTTTGTCGGGGACTTGAACCCTTGACCTTCTATTTTGGAAGGCAAGGAAGTACAGTTAGGCCATAAGGCCTTTGGTTCATATATATATATATATATTGAAAGGTAAATTTTATTTCCATATTACACCAGAGTATAAGTAGGAAAAATATTAGTTGGAGTGATTGATTGTAGACACAAATTCTTCATATTTAGGCAACTATTTACCATTGTTCTCACTGTGCAGTATTACCAAGACCCTTGAGAGATATCAACGTTGCTGTTTTAATCCTCCGGACAACAATATGGAACGTGAAACTCAGGTTTTGCTCTTAAACAACATTCCACTTAATATAGGTGTGGTGGATAGCCCAGTTGGTAAGGGCGCTGAGCTTGTGGCCAAATGGCCCAGGTTCGATCCCCATCCTATCCTGTTAGTAGCTTTAACCTTAAACTATATATATATATATATATATATATTGATTATATATAATTAGTTGTTATATTAGTGAAAGAAGTGGTAATGGAGTTTGAGGATCAAGAGGAGGAGTAAGAAGAAGAGATTGAGTCATGCCACCGATTTACGACTCGCTCGATAACTCTTCTTGACCCAATACACCAAGCCCGGAGCTAACGCCCCGCAATATGTGGCGGCGCTGAGGAAACCTAGGTATAGGGAGTGCCAGAAGAATCACGTTGTTGGACTCGATCGGCGGCCACTTGTGGAGAGTTAATGATAGTCGGTGCAAAAGGAACACTGGACGCGCTAAAATGCGTTGCTTGCAAATTCCAATGGAAAGAAACCGACACTACCGCCGTCGACGGCAGTGGCATCCACCTCCTCAATTACCACCACCTTTCTATGTGGCACCACACCAGAGGCCGTTAGCTCTGCCGTCGACCTTCGGCCGGTGGCAGTGTCCAAACCAATGTTGTTTCCCCCACTTACCCGAACTATCTCTAGTGTTGTTGGTGACATATTGTATATCCTAAATGGGTCTGGTGAGAGTTTTAGAGAGTTAGGAAAGAAGACTCAGGGGTATTTTTGTAATTTTATAATAATTATTAGTTTTAAATTTAACATTAAATTATAAGGGCAATTTTATAATTTCACATGGATATGGGGTAACTTGATAATATTTTTTAGTTTAGGGTATTTTTTTTTTTTAAAAATAAAATTAGAAGGGTTTGTTTGCACCAATTTGATAATAGAGGAGGGTTTTGTGATTTTACCCCTAATTTTTAAAATATTACCAAATTGGCTCTTTCTAGGATTCCTTTTCCTACACAGAATAGTAATTGTAGTATTCATCATATTATTACTATTATATTTATCAATATCATATTAGTTTTCTTCTGTTAAATTTTGAGGATTTAAAATTGTTTTCTCCTTACATTTAAACCCTTTGCACTTTATTGCATACACTCTCAACTAATATATAAATACAATCAATTGGCATTGGTGGGTGTTTTTTTTTTTTTTTTTTTTTTTTTACAAACATTAAAATTAAATCAAGTAGGTGGTGCGAAATTAAGAAGAAAATAATAATAAAAAAGATCAAATATACACAACAAGAACACATAAATTTTTACTTAGTTCACCCAAAACTAGGGTTACGTCCAAGAGTTATAGATATTTCACTATAACGATAAAAAAATCTGCACCAATACAAAGAGTTCAAAATGAATAAAAATCCACTCACTAGGGCAACATAATAAGTGCAAAAATTATTCAAGTACCCTTCAACTCTGGTAGAGAAGGTTGAGAACAGGACATACATCAAGATGGACTGGTCCAACTTTTCTAGACTTGTCCAACGTGGTTGGGTATTGTAGAATTAGTTTCGTTTCCCATTTGGACTTTCCAAAATGTCTAGACTTGTGGGGTAAGTTGGTTTGTTTTGAAAGGGACTAGTTATATGAATCTTAATCAGATTTTAGGGCGTGTGCTACAATTGTTTGCTTCAATTATAAGATTATTGTTCCTCCTAAAGCAAGAGAGACATTGAGAGAAAATTCTTCATTTTAATCCTTCATCTTCTTCATAGTTAAATTGTTTGCTGTGCTTCGTGATGTAGCCCTAGTTTTGGGTGAACCACATATATCTTGTATTCTTGTGTGATTGCCTTTCTTTTTTCGTGATTTCTTCGTGTGTGTTTTACTCCCCGGACATCTCTTTTTAAGATTTTCATCACAACAACTAGTAACAGAGCATTTGGTTGTTTCACAACAACTAGTGTCAAAGCCTTTGATTGAGAACTTAAGGCACATGGGCATTTGACAAAATTCTGGCGAGTTCTTCATATTCAACTTGTTCGTTCGAATGGGAGTAATGACATCAGAAGATAAGATATCCACGATTGAGAAGTTTGATCACACAAACTTTAATTTCTGGAATATGTAAATTAAGGATCTCTTGTTCTAGAAAAATTTGTATTAATCTTTGGGAGAGAAGTTAGAGGGTATAATTGATACGGATTGTCAATTAATACTGGATCTGAAGGCTCTTGGCCCCATTATATTGACATTGTAAAGTTAGTTGCCTATCATAGGATGTGATACTATCAAGTTATCCATTGATAACGAGATACGCTAAAATAGAATATAAAACTATCAAGTTATAAGCACATAACGACATACGCTAGGTTAAGTACTAATGAAACTATATTATTGATCTATCATGTTGCGGGAAACAACATACGTAAAATTAGGTGTTTGAACCTGTTGGACTATCATATTACACAGAACAAGATATGCATGTTGACTTGGATATGTAGAATTTGGTAATGAAAGCATTAATCTATCATGCTGCTAAAACAAGAGAAGCTTATTGGTCAATCATGTTGTAAAAAAATAGGATACACTAATTCAACTGTCATGTTGCAAAAATAAGATACTCACATTGACCTATCATATTATACAAAAATGATACGCCTATTGATCTATCATGTTATATGGCTGGATAACAAGATACGCAAATTGATCTATCATGTTATAGAAAACATGATACACTAATTGATCTATCATGTTATACAAAAATGATATACTAATTGATCTATTATGTTATAGAAATTAAGATACGGTAATTAATCGATCATGTTATAGAAAACAAGATACGTTAATTTATCTATCATGTTATAGACAACATGATACGATAATTGATCTATCACGTTAAAGAAAATAAGATACACTAATTGATCTATCATGTTATAGAAAACAAAATACACTAATTGATATATCATGTTATATAAACAAGATACGCTAATTGATCTATCATCTTATAGAAAATAGGATACGCTAATTGATAATGTTATAGAAAATAAGATACACTAATGGATCTATCATGTTATAGAAAATATGATATGCTAATTGATCTATCATGTTATAGAAAACAAGATATGCTAGTTGATCTATCATGTTAGGGAAAACAAAATACACTAATTGATCAATCATGCTATAGAAAAAAAGATATGCTAATTGATCTATCATGTTATAGTTATAGAAAATAAGATACACTAATGGATCTATCATACTATAGAAAACAAGATATGCTAATTAATCTATCATGTTATAGAAAACAAAATACGCTAATTGATCAATCATGTTATAGAAAATAAGATACCCTTATCATTTATAGAAAACAGGAAATTCTAATTGATCGATCATGTTGCAAAAATAGGATACGCTAATTGATCTATCATGTTATAGAAACATGATATGCATTTTTGATAAGCATGCTTAAAACTGTCAAGTTACCGAGTAACAAGATATACAAGAAAACAAGTGTGTAGAGCTAACCAGAGTTAGATTCTTGGGGGGAGGGGGGTTTGATATGCAATTTTTCATATAGTCTATGTTGACCATGTTACTTATGTCAATTGAATCTCGAAAATTTTGATTCTGAAATTGTTCTGTTCATTTAAAATGTTTTATTTATAGAGTGATTAGGTACTTACCTATTTCTTCACCTGATGGAGATTGGGGGAGTCGAGTTTTTCCCATCAACACTGGCGTTTTGATTATAGTACCATTGGGCCTCTCCAAAGGCCAAGGATGGGGAGGGTTACTGAGGTTAAGGTGCCCATTGTTGAGCACGTCATACCTCTTGTGATAAGTGTTGATCCCTCCCTATATGTCACCATTTAAGTTTGGTTTGCACTTTCATTGTCAAATATACTGTTTGTCACACTCAAGGGAATTGCAGTCATTACCTTAGCATGTTGGGCCATTACAAGGGTACTACATTCAATGCATTATCAATTGAGAAGGTACATTGTGCTACCTAGGTCAGTCATTGGCTAATGAAGCTTTGTTTGTTGGTTCATCACTCATGGTTTAGTTTTATTCAATCTCAAGGGTAGTTTTGTCTTTATACATATATGTGTGAACTTACTATATATGCTTGGGATATTGCATTGTACTACAGAAGTCAAGTTCAAGTTCAAATTGCATATATGTAATACCCCTAATTTTCATGGTATTTATTTATTTATTTTTACTGCATTTAATATAATTATGTGGTTATTTGTTTATGTGCTTTAATTTAATTGTTAATATTTTAATTATTATTTCAAGGATTGTGTGTTATCATGTGCTTAATTGTCATTGGTTGTAGCTAGTTTAATTGTTTAATTTTTTTTAAATTTTTTTTATTGTTTAGTTAAATGTATTAATTATTTTATTTTAGGTATGGGTTGGGCTTGTGGTGACTGGACCAATTATATGGGTCTTGGACTACTTGGAAGGAAGCCTAGATGGATGTGGGCTATAGGTCGATAGTTATGGATATATATATGTATATATAAATTGAGGTGTGCATATATATATATATTATTGTAATTATTATTATTATTATTATTTTATTAATAATAATATTATTATTTTTTGTTAGACGTTTATTAGGTTTAGGGTTATGAAATATATTATTAGTGTATATATATATATATTTATTTATGTAGTGATCTGGCTAAGGTTTTTCATGTAAGAAAAACCAAAGGCAAAAAAAGAGAGAGAAATGTGCGAGAGAGAGAGAGAAGCCGTGACCCAAGGAAGAGTGAGAGGGGCTGTGATTGGGTAGAGATTGAAGCTGGTAGAGTAGACGACGGCAACCCAGAGGTTTCCGGTCTAGGAAAAGAAGAACAGAGAAGAAAGGAGTTTGGTTTTCGATTCAAAAACTGTAAGGCAAGCTCTTCGTTCCACACTTCTCCATTTGATCTTGTATTTTATACACCTCTAGTATAGATTTAGGGATTTAAAATGGAGATTATAATCTGGTTTGCATGCTTTAAAATAGATTTAAATGAAGGAATATTTATGTATAGGGATATGTATATGCAACTATTGAATCTTGTATGTTTATACATGAAAACTTGGATTTAAGTTGCTTTGATGATGATTAATTGCTCTATAGTAATGTTAGACATCAGTTGGGACGTAGATGCATGTTTTAGGATCCTTAACGATGTATATCTGGAATTAGAATGGACCTTCAGAGCTGTTTCTTTAAAACAAGGCTCCAGCACTGTTTTCTAGGAAACAATGCTTGAGTGTTGTTGGATAGGGCTCAAGCACTGTTATTTAGGGCTCGAGCGCTGGAGCCTAGTTTTGCCCAAAAACACTTCAAATGGCCCCAAATTGATTTATTAAGGTCTCAAACATATTATAAAGAATCAGGAACAGTGGTATGTGAATTTAGCTATGCTTCGAATGGCCACAAATTGATTTATTAGGGTCTCAAACATGTTATAAAGACTCAGGAATAGTGGTATGTGAATTTAGCTACAAGAAACTTTATATACATGATGATATGAGATTTCATCAACCCATAAGTTGTAAATCAAACCTTTAACTACCCAAATTTAGTATTCGAGTATCTTAGCATGAGTTATGATTTTAATTGTAGAGACCGGTTTCTTTTTCATTTTTACGGATTTTCTTTTTTCGTTTATTTTTCGGGTTGGGGTCTTGCCGGACCAAGTCGAGTCAAATTTCCGGCACTTCGTTCATTTGAGATTTGTGTTGTACTTTTTTGTTTCACTTTTTATTATTTGGGGTTAATTGTGCGATTAAGTTTGAGGACATTTTCATTTTTGGGGGCCATTGTGAGAATATCTTTTGGAGATATTTTCATTTGGGGCAATAGTGTGATTATATTTTTGTATATTTTCCAGGAGGGACTTTTGTTTAATTCAGAAAAGTTGGAAACATGTGTTATGTTTTTATTGTGCCATGTGTTGAAAAAGATTGGTGACATGTAGGGGGCTAGGATGGTAACAAGTAAAGGGTACAAATGTGTGTGTGTTTAGCTATATCATATTGCCATTGTGCCATGTGTGCGAGAGAAGTTGTGCTAGGGTGTGTGTGTTTAGCTATATCATATTGCCTTTGTCACATTTACCCCTAATCTTCATAATTTTCCTCTCTCTAACCCTCCTCCATTGTTGTCCAAGCTTAGAGCTTGCTTTACTTTACCTTTCACTCATTTTCTTGACTTACCATAAAAGGGAGAAAGGTTAGGGGCACTAAGGGCTTCAAAACCCTTGTCCCTATTTTCATTTTTGGATACCTTTGAGTGTGGGGTGACTTAGACTTTTGATTCATCCCTTGCTAAAAAAGGGTTTTGTGTTAGTCTTGGTAACGACCATCTTTCCATTCGATTAGATTTTCGTTTGGATCGTTCTTGAGATCTTGTGGTTAGCTCAGGTTGGATTCAAAAGGTGCTGTAAGAGGATTAGTTGTTCTACTCATTGTCCCTGATGTAACCCCGAAGTTACGTCAACTTTAAAGCTGATAAGCACTGAAAAGTGTGCATTTAAACCTCTAAAGGTTGAACGTTCTAGGACCTTATTCTATCTTATTTTTCCGTTTTAGTGTAATTTCATGTTATTTCCCTTTTCAGGCACTTATCCCCAAAATAAATCAAGTTAGCTGAATTAGAGCATAAAAGAAGTAGTCTCAAGCTTAGTGGAAGAAAAGAGCAAAGTGGTGAAAAGAAGCCTTCTTCGATCGATTGAAACAAGCTCAAATCGATCACACAATGATCGTTCCAACCATGCCATGATGGATCGAGCCTTTTGTCTTTATCTCCAGGAAATTTCCCTTTTCGATCGGTCAAACATTCCTTTGATCGATGGAACATTTTTGATCTTATCTCCACCTACCACTTTTGCCCTTTTCCCAAAATATCCCGAAAATATCTCAAATTTTTCATTATTCCAAAAAGGCGCTGCCATAGTTCGATCGATCGAAGCACCGTTGTGATTGATCGAACCTCCTCAAGTGCGAGAA